>JAQFZN010002023.1:0-12872 GCA_034687075.1 Geophilus carpophagus | reverse complement strand
GCAATGGTACTAGACTTATAGTTAAAGGTTTGCATAATCATCTCATTAAAGCAGAAATAGCAGTAGGAGCTTTTAAAAGTAATATGGTTTCGATTCCAAAGATTGTGTTGGAACCATCCAAAACTAATCTGCCTTTTAATTATAAGCGACAGCAGTTTCCAATTTGATTAGCTTTTGCGATAACAATTAGTAAGTCTCAAGGGCAGACATTTGACAAAGTTGGGCTATTTCTAAATCAACCGGTGTTTAGTCATGGCCAACTATATGTAGCTTTTTCACGAGTTAGACGTTTTAGCAACATAGAGTTAAATTTCTAACAAAAACAAACACCACAAAGAATATTGTATACCGTGATGTTTTATAATTACTGAATTTGGATTGGCTAGATTGAAATTTATCAAATTTTTTTTGGCTTTTTTATTATTATAATATAGGGTGGAATCTTCTATGGATCTTCTAGAAGACCCTAAAAAGTGAATTTATTGAATATGCAGTCATCTATTGAAGATATCTAATAACGGCGAAGTCTATTTTTCAATCAATGTAGCTTGTTATCCATTTTGACATCTTTACTTTCTGAGAGAATTAACAGTAAACAGAAAAATAAAAAAAATTGTGACTCATCCATTTCAAAATTTATTTTCTTTTTATTCATATAACCTAATGAGATGACTCACCAAATCAGAACATCCAGTTGTGGTTAGTTACACAAACATAAAACTGCTATCACAGCAAAAACGAACCACAACCACTTGACCAAGTAACACAAAAATACGTAACTTTTTATTTCTGCGTGGTGTCATTGTAACCTAAATTATTACTAAGTCTCTTAAAAATTTAGAATCGTAATCAAAATACTAAAAAAAAAACAGAAAATAGTGAAAACGTAGACACCAAAACAGCAGCAAAAAAAAATTCTTGTATGTACACGATGTTCTGAAATGGGACTGTGATTTGAGGGGCAGAAAAAATTAAATGATGTTCAAAAAATTTAAATAATTTTAAATAATAATTATTATTATTATAAAAAAAACTATACATGTAGTGCATGTGCAAATTGTACAAAACAAAAAATAAATTTTTTAAAACTTTAAAAAAAGAAAAAATATCAATTACACAAACACACAAGAGAAGGAAAAGAAAAAACAAAAATATCTACGTATTTTGCAGATTATTTACACTTTGTTGTCTTGTAAATGACAAAATTTGTTCAAAGATACACCTATACCTCGCTTTGCGACCTACATACATTCCAGAAAAGTTGGTCCTAATGCAAAAAACCATATAACAAATCACTGTGTATACAGTATTTTTCTTGGTAGTATAACAAAAATTGTGAGCCGTAAATCAAAAAATTGCCATAACTTAAAAAGGCTGTTGTAACGAAATGCTGTATAAAGAGTGGCCATATAGCAAGGTATAGGTGTGAGCCAAAAACTTAAAAATGATGGCAGAAAAAATAAAATTAATTAAATATATAATTAATTAATTAAAAAATACCATTTACTATTTAAATTACATGGAAGGCTTCATCAAAACACATGGATCAATCAATTCAGAACTAAAATAAAGTAAGCAAAATGGCACATGTTTTTCTTTTTTTTCCTTTTAAAAAATGTAACAATTTTCAAATTTCTTTTAACTACACCAATATTATTTCAACATACAAAAAACACCTGAAAAGAATTATTTTATTATTATTATTATGCAAACTCTGTATTTTCATTTTTTGCAATTAAATTAAATTGATATGCTTTGAAAAAATTACTTAAATAACATCACATTTTCATATTTTAAAAAAATTGTAATAAAAATTCAAATATCATTCCAGATTGATGAAATCAAAACAATTGCATAAATGGGCGAAAAATTTGCCAAAAAGATTTCCCATAATTTAACAAATTATTTCCAATTTTAACTTTTATCGCTTTTCTTTACAGAGCTTGCAAATGCAAAGAGAATGAGGCAGCTTTGAATCAAGGCAAGTGAAATGAATGAATGACCACACCCAAATCCACACAAATGGGGTAGGAGAAAGAGAAAGGGTTAGGGGTAGCAAGGTAAATCAGTAATTTGTCTACCTGTGTTTGGATTCAAGCTGTTAATTCTGATTTACCTTTGCATGTAAGGAATGGTGCAAGCACTTTTCAAAATAATCTCATTTAACTTCACAAAAATCATCACTAAGAGCTAATTCAGAAACAAGCAAAAGAAGGCGATTAACATACGAAAAAAACGTTTCGCGTATATTCTTTTAATAAAAGTACATAAATTAGTAAACACAAGAAGTTAATAAGTATTATTTTCTTTTTCAGTTTTTTTTTTGTAATTTAAACGTTACAATTTTTTTTTAAATTTGTAATACAAATTTTTTTTAGGCAATATATTTTTTTCTAATTGCTACCCAAAATAAAAAATGAAATACTAAGAAATTAATTAAAGAATAATTAATTTTCATGAAAAAACAAAAATTGCAACCCAAATCAAAAAACTTTATAAATAAAAAATTAACTTGAACGAAACAACAATAGGAAAGAATAATTCAGTTTATATAATAGCACAGACGGTGGCGATCAATTTCATATAAATTGCAGGATTTTGAAGGACCAGGTTGTTGTTACATTTTTGGAAAACATTTTACAGAAATTAATTTCCAACAAAAATAACCCCTTTTAACCCTCACGATGTACATCAAATTTTAATCTCCTCGCCTAATGGCATACAGTCATACCTCGCTTTACGGCCTAGACACATTCAAGAAAAGTTGGCCGTAAAGCGTAAAGCCGTATAATAAATCATTGTGTACACAGCATTTTTTTGGCTGTACAACAAAAATTGTAGGCCATAAATTGAAGAAGTGCCATAATTAAGGAAGGCCGTTATAACGAAATGCCGTATAAAGAGCGGCCGTATAGCGAGGCATGACTGTATAATAAGTCTGTAATACTCCTTTTTATTTCCTGCAGTTTTTCAAATTTTCTTATAATTTTGCTTTAAATCTTTCACATTTTTTAAGCTTCCTCAACGTCGTGGACCGTAAATTCCTCCTCCACCTCGTCCCCCAACACGACCATTTTCAGATCTGTTCATGCCACCCCCAGGACCGCCGCCACGACCTCCTCGTCCAGATCCCATTGGTCTATTCATTCCTGCACGTCCTAGAGGTCTTCCATCACCGGCACCTCCGACTCTCATATCACCACGCGGTTTAGCTTTCTTCTCCTCAACATTCAAACGATGTGATCCATACATAATTGGCTGAAATAATTAAGAAGAAAAGTATGTATAGTAAATATTTAATAAGTTTCCTTTAAAATTAAAACTAATTTATATACCTTTGAACTCAAAACTGTAGAAACGGTATCCAAATCTTCAAAAATAATAAATCCGTAATTCTGTAAAATTAAATTTTACAAATAAAATTACTAATTTCAAAATATATCTATCTCAATTTAAAGATAGAGAATAGTTTATTACAGCCAATCAGCTTCGTCAACCAAAGCACATTTTTTTGACACACAAATGAAGCTGATTGGCTGTATTTTTTGTGTATCTTTGCATGACTGTTTTTGTGTCTTTGACCCCTTTATATGAAGGGAGGCTCCATTATTGTAATGTCATATTAGGGGAGGGGAATTGAGATTTTGTGACAAAATATGACAAGATGGAGGAGGGTATCAAAAATAGCAAAAATTTGTGTGATGTCATTTAAAGACGGGCCCTTGAGTATTTCAAATCCTTCAAATCCAGAGTCAAAATGGGGACTACCCCAATGAAGGGAGGAGTTGCTTGTCTCAATTTACCGGAGTAATCCGACCCATATTTCCTTGCTTCAGCTGCCCTCGGTTGTTAATTCGCACCTCAGCAACAGGTCCAAAATTAGAAAAGTGATCCTTCAATTCATCTTCAGTCATATTTTGCGGCAAGTTTCCTACAAAAACTTGATGCGTGTCCGGGTGTGAAGGTGGACGACGTCTGTCTCCATCTCCACTGTCATCAAAGTTACGAGGCGGTCCACGATCACGTTGGTACGTTTTGTCATTATGAAATGTAAAATTACTGAAAAGAAGAAAATAAAATTAATACTGTAATATATATAAAAAAATATTAAATCAAACTCACTTCATTCCACCTCCACCACGTCCTGCATTACCAGGTCTTTGTCTTGGCATTCGCGGTCTTTCAAATCCACCATCATTTGGCTTCGAATCCATCCGGTTGTTATTCGTGGAACCAGTCATCGACGAGTTTGACAGAGGCAAATGATTGGTCACATCAGGCTTCGCCGGTATCGGTGTTGGTTTACTTGGAGTAATCTGGTGCCAATTCGTTACTAATGTGGTCGTTGCATTAGGGCCGCCAAGACCTGATCCGGGAGTCGCATTCTTGCTCACCATGTTAGCATACGTCTTGGGTTCGTTGGAAGCTAAAAAAAAAATCACCAAATCATTAATAAATATCACAAATCAATTGAAATTTCTTACAAGATTCAGATTGGTACGAGTGAGTCTGTCCTTCATCAACGCTCATTTCTGGTGATTTCAACGGTGGTGCCCGCTTTTCTTCGTACGTCCTCTCATTTTCACTCAACACCAAGGAATTCAGTTGCTCCACTTCGGTCGATACAGGCGACGCTGGTTGACGAAATGTTGTAGCAGGGGTGATGGGGACGATCGGCGGTGTGTTCGAGCTTGAGACAACAGCGATTTCTTCAATGTGAACATTTCCATTGCTCACAGGTTGTGGTTCGAAATACGGGGACACATTGTGATCAGCAACCACATCTGAAGCATCCGATATTTCTGGATGATCTTCTTCCGTCTCCGATTCTAGAATTAATTTTAAATAATTTAAAAAAAAAATAAAAACAAATAATTTAAATGTAATTTAATGACAATAATGTACCAGCTGTTCCTTCCTTAGTGTCAGTGTCTTCATCCTCTGGGAAGATTTCGTCCTGATAGCGAAAGATGTCATTGTGGACATAATAACGACGAGGCGACTGCTGAGCCAGCACAAAAGTTTGCATGAATCGTCTCATGGGTTCTCCGTTGTTGCTCAATTCTCCAGTCACCTGCACCACAACCCCGTCTCCGATTGTGCAGAGGCTGTCCACTTGACGGATCTTCGCGTGACAGTCACGAAACTCCAAGTCCATTATTTTATGATGGATATCCTATTTATTTAAAAAAGAAAATTAATAATTAAATAAAATAATATATTTTTTTTTCACTTATTAAATAATTTAATAACATTTAATTTGTAAATATTTGCTCAGATTTCATTCACAGTAGCAGAGTTTTCATGTCATCAGGCATTGACTAACTACTTTGCATTCAGGCGCAAATTAAGTCATCACTTCAAACATTTATTCTCATTAAAGTTAAATGTAAGTCTTTCATGTGTCCAAAAGCGTCTAAAATTATCTCAACACGTGTAGAAACACTTGTACAAACAACTAGTTTCAAATTTCATCAAACGCACTTGCAGGTTAAAAATTTCATACATTAATCACTAATTAAATATTTATGTTCATTTTTTTCTTGATCAGTTAATTTTGAATTCATAAATTACTATCGTCTTCCCTCGCCTTTAAGAACATGTCTCTGTATCCTGAAATGCCTACTTTTTTGGTATTCTACCTAGTACCCGACAAGGACATGTCCCTGTCCCCGAGTTTTTTATGTTGTCGTCGTCACTGGATCCTCTGTTATTGCCCTTGCAGTTGTTGCAGGAGGAAGGAGTGGCGGATCGGCGTCCATGTTCCAGTTTGAAAACATGTGTGCGACGTGTGATTGTCTCTCTCCCTGCTTGTCCTGCTCTCTGCTTGTGTGCGTCGTTTCGTGTTAATTTATACGGACATGTCCTTCTAACTCGAATACAGTGACATGTCCTTATGACTCGAAGGTAAGGACATGTTCTTAAAGGCGAGGGAAGACAGTAATTGTTCAAAAAGTTTACTTCTTTGCTACAGTAAGTATTGTCTGAATTGAATCAAATCATGTGATCTATCTGCATGTATAGAATCACATGGTCTATTGTACAATTGTAGTTTCATTAATGATTTTTCAAGTGCATTGACATTGGATTCAGCTGATTTAAAGCAAATTCTTCGTCTTAAAATAAAATTTTATCAACAATTAACAATCTTTTTGAAAATTTCTAGGCATTCATACACTTAATCGCATGACAGATAAGCACACACACATAATTGCACCTACACTTAATCGTGTATACACTAGAGGTGTACACCGCAGGCCTGTTTTCATGAGTGGCTGGCTAACCCTGATTTAAAAAATTAGGGGGTGGCTGGCTGACCAAAATTTTTAAATTTTGGGGCCAGCTGGCAGCTGAGCTGACCAAGTCTATCATTTTAAAACATCAAATAATCACATTATATGATTGGCTGTTGACATAATTTTAATCACAATTTATTATCTTACTATTGAAAAAATAAAAAAAAATAATAATAAATGATGATTGAAATTATGCCAGCAGCCAATCACATTGCATGATTATAGGATGTTTGCATTAAAATTGTCGGCAGTGGCTACTGGTATATTTTTAAGATCGACAGTGGCGACTGAAATATTTATCCAAAATATGCGCAGTGGCTAGACCTGGTCATGGTCTGGTTTGGTTCAGTTTCAATCTTGAAACCAAACCAAATCAAACCAAACCAAGTACAAATTGGTTTTAGCGGTTTGTAAACCATGGTTTAAATCAGGAGTGGCCAACCTTTTCAACAGGCAAGCCAAATTTCAGAAATAATATTTCTTGCCGGGCCACACACCTAATTTTTTTTAATTTAAAAATATATGATACGAATGACTCATGATGTAATGTTTTTTTGGTGATATGTACAATAAAGTTAACATTTATGTTCATTTGACCTAGCTCCGCAAGCCACAATATGACTCCCGGCGGGCCACATGCAGCCTGTGGGCCTCGTGTTGGCCACCCATAGTTTAAATGGCTTACGTGGTTTACCACACCCATTGTCACGTGGTTAGCTGACGATTCGTCTCATTGGTTAGTTGATAGCTGACTACTGACAAACTAATGATATGCACATAAGAACTTCTGGCCTTCCCAATGCCGAAATTTAATTATTTAAAATAATTGAGAATTTTATTTTGTGACTGTTTATTAATATTTTCCATTTTTATACATAAAAAATAAGTTGATTCAATATCAACTTCAAAATAAAAGTAACATTTAATTATTTCCACTTTATGCTTTCCTATAGGTCTAGGTCTATCTAGGTCATGTAAACCATTTAAACCATGGTTTATCCAGACCAAACCACAAACCAAACCACATTGGTTAAACCAGTTTGAACCAGTTTCAAACCAGACCATGACCAGGTCTAGCAGCATCCCTGCTCAGCTGCACATCCCTAGTGTACACTTGGCCACCTATACTTAATCCTGTTCACTAAATCAGCATATTTTATTTATATTTTATTTATGCATCTATCAATCATATTGAGATTCAATGTTGTAAATAGTTTTGTGTAATAATTTTGGATATTTTTATTAGAATTTTAGAAAATTGATCAGAACTTTAAAAATCAAAAATGCAATTAAGTGCATGAGATGATGTACATGTGATTAAATATGTGCATCATAAAATGTAATGTAAAGAAGTGTAGCCAAACCAATTTCTATAATGGAGTGGCGCCCAAAATGTCTAATGACAAAATATGCCTAACCCTAAATGTCTTGGTTTGAAACATATTATCTTCTTGGAGAATTGAAACGTCTACCCAACAGCATGCACATCGGATTCCACCAGTGTTTCCACCAGCACTTCGGAGTATGGATGAAATGATAGTGCAACATTTGCCTCGTACAAGCAATGCCATTGAAGCATGGCATCGTCGATGGCAGGCATTGGTTGGAGCACCCCATGTTGGTGTGTATAGGCTAATTAAAGAGCTGCAACAGGAACAGGCCTCAGTTGAACTGAGGCTGGAGACGATTATTAGAGGCCAGCCAAGGCCTCCAATTCGTCGAGCAGAAATGATTCGACAGTAACATGTTGCTGCGGTGTTTAATGACAGGGCTAAATTATCTGCGAGGTATAGCCCACAATTTGAATTTTTAATTGTTTTTTGTTTTTTTTTAAATAATTATATCTTGATATTAGACATTTTGGTGTTAGACATTACTTGATTTCAGACATTAGACATTTTGGCATTAGACATTTTGGGGTGGACCCTCTATAAAGACTATTGATCCTTAAATTTAAAATATTAATATGACTCAATCCAATCTAATTCTTACATTTTGACCATAGACTGGTTCAACTTCTTTCCCAGGTTGATCGATTCCACCATGGATAAACGATGAATTGCTGTTGTAAAATCTGTAGGATTATTTAAAAAAATTTCATTCTAAATTAGAAATAGCGTTTTAATTTATATTTTCTTATAAATTTGGGAAAAGATTATTCGTTTTCTCAGATATAATTACATCTAAAAAAATTAATAACGACATAAAAGCAAAGGGTTTTTGTGTCAGCAGGCATTGTGACCAACCTACTTTGCATTATTATAACATGTATAAATAATAATTTAAATCAATTATCGATTAATAATATTTATTCTTATTTTAAATTTTAAAATAACCTGTGCAATTGCTGAGGCTCTTCGTTCAGCATGGTGTAATATTGCCGAACAAACTCGTGGCCCACATGCTGAGGAGGAGTCGGGGTTTCCATAACCATCACCATACGTTTTCAGGTAACTTCCACAAAATCAAAAAAATTCTCTGGAAAGAAAAAAAATTGAAAAAAATTAATAATTTGAAATAAATTTTCGAAAAAATAAAAAAATTAATATAAAATTAAAAATTAAAACAAAAAATTAAATCAAGATTAAAAAAATTTTTATGTAAATCTGTTACATTATATTTTTATATTCTTGATTATCCAATTTCTATTATATTTTAAGACAAAAATAACGTGAAGTGAAAGCAAGGTTCAATGGCGCGGCGCTTATCCGGCAACAGACACGTTGTAATGCTTCAAATTTCACTTTTACCTCCATTTTATTTTTATCAAATGTTTTATTTATCCTAATATTGACCCACAACAAATTTCTAATTCCTGTTACTTTGTCTAGATAGGAACTATTGGGAGATTTAGAAACAGGACTAATCGTCGTCAAAATGAGGTGAACTTTAAGCCTAACGATTGCCTGATTCATCCCGTTACTTTCGTTCAAAGGGGAATTCGATGCAGGTTTTAGTTGGTTCAAAAAACATACCTTGGCTTTTTATTAGTTTAGCTGAGCAGCGATCTTCAATTTTCTACAGCATTAGATTGAACTAAGGATCGATTAAAAGTTTTAGTTTATATTTGCGAAATTACGACCCAAAGAACGTAACAACACACATGCACCAACTTAAGTTTCCAGCGGAGCTTCATGTAAAAATCCGCTAGGTGGCGCCATGGTAGTGCCGCCATTACAACACTGTGTAACTACACAGTTAATGGTACAATTTTTTCAACATTGGATTTAAACAATGGAAAAACAATTACTTTTGGGAAGTTTTCATATACTATTGATGAAATAAGAATATTCTTTTGAAACCCAACAATTAAAATAAAATTTTACTTTTAAAAATTGTCAATAATTAAAAAAAGTAAACAGTTTTCATCAAATGCAGTTTAAAAATTAAAAAAATACTTCTATTTTGCCTAATATTTTGAAACTTTTTTCAGGTGGAATTGAAAGAAGATGATAAGGAAAAGACCCCCTTCTATAGTTGTTTTATGAATGTCAGCCTAGGACAGTCTTGCTAAGCTCTCTTAAGATATTCCAGAAACCCTCTCTGGGATCCAAGATGGTAAACTAAGGGATAAGCAGTCTTGCCTCTCAGGAACAGACCAGCCAGCTTGTCCTGACAGGCCTAGTCTCTGAAGGCACATGAGCTAGGCTAAACCCTGCATTCTATGCAGGGCAAGTATAAAAGCTAGACAAAGCGGCCACAGGATCCAGTTGGGGTTTCAGTTCAATGCTGACTTTTCAGCAGCGTACATTTAGCTAACATGTGCACAGAAAAAATAATTTGAAAAATCATGTGTTAATTCATTCAAGTGAAAAACCTTTTGGGTGATTTCTATTCAAAATCATTTAAAACAAAAGCAATGGTCAAAGAAAATTGTGTGACAGACAGTTTAGAGAGGAAAGGCGAACCCCAACCACAATTGATTATCAATACTACAAATGTGCAAAAAGATCACAACCTTCGGCAACAATTACATCCAGTAACTCAATGCCAATGAAATTTGTGAAGGGTGAAGAAGATAATGCTTTTAAAGGCAAAATTATCAAATTTGACACCCCAAGTATTTGGTATAGAGATGCAAGCGGCAATGTGAAATTGCAAGAATACCCTTGAAGGTATTAAACCAGAACAGGTTCCTGAAGTTAATCTTTAGAAGACTTTTGAAGGAGATGGTAAGCTCGCAAATACCTTTTCTACCAACACCAGAAACTGGTAGGATCTTCTCTCCTGAACCAGCTGAACAGCCAAAATAGTAGACTTCTACATCACATTTCAATCCTCCGAGGAAGACTTTCAACAGTCCTTTAGAAACTAATTATGGCGGAACAAATCCTGAAAAGAAGTCATCTTTATGCCATGAAAGGTTCAATAAGCCAAGAGGTTTATAGAAGAAGCCATAAATATTTGACAATTCCCCAGAATGAAAAAGGGCGGCTCAACACGAAGTTTTGAAGGAAAGGAGCGAGAAAAAAGAGCCACTGACTCCATTGCCCATTAATCCGATTTGACCCCTTAGTCCTGATTTGGCATGATTTGATTGGTTAAAATTTATAAATAATGTTAAATAATAACATTTATAAATTTTTAATCAATCAAATCATGACAAATCAGGTTAATTATTTAAAATAACTGATTATAAACATATACTTCGAGTTAAAATAATCAGTAATCAAAATAACCATTGAAATGCCAAATCTAGTTTACATTTTAAATAATAATTTTTAAATAAATAATTTTTTATTAGATAATAAATAAACTTTTTAATTTCATTAAAAAAAATTTTCAAAATTTTTAACTTCAAAAATTTCTTTTTTTTTATGCTTGATTGTCTCAAAATGACCTTTTTAACTTTCGATTTTCCTGAAAATGACCTTTTTAATGCCCGAATATGCTCCCGAAAATGGGCTGTTTTGCCTCTCGAATCCCGCCCGATTTTAGAGGTTTTTAGTCCCGGAAAATCCTTTCCCTATACATGACCTTTTCGAAGTCCTTATTAAGGAGTCCCGAGGACGCAAAACCAAATTGATTGAAAGCGAAGAAATGGAGGAACTTATCTTAGAAAAATTTATCTACAAAATTGCTGGCAGTCTTTACGACATGTCACAAGGATTATGGGCATCTCTCAAAGACAGACACACCTTTCATGAGACATTAAATCGCCAGAAATGATATCATTGTTCACAGTAAACACTGTCATCTCACATGGGGGCGGCCATATACTCACGCACAAGCCTGTCTGTTTGGTGAAAAGTCTTTTAAGTGTAATTTATGCAATGCTGAATTTTCAAATTAAAGTGATTTGCATATTCATACGTTTGTACATACCGGTAAAAAAACCACATAAATGTGGTTAGTGTCGAAGTTCATTTGCATTTACCATTTACCAATAAATAAAAATTTCAGTAATTTTGCAAACCCTAGTGGATGGTTTGACCAAATTTGAAAATTGGTTTGACTTAATTGCTGTACCTTATTTTTA
Source organism: Geophilus carpophagus (assembly GCA_034687075.1). Taxonomy (NCBI): domain Eukaryota; kingdom Metazoa; phylum Arthropoda; class Chilopoda; order Geophilomorpha; family Geophilidae; genus Geophilus; species Geophilus carpophagus. The sequence continues at coordinate 1,097 of JAQFZN010002023.1, read as the reverse complement.
AAAAAGTTGAAACTGATAAACTAAGTGTTCTCATTGGAGACAACTTATCCAATCGCACATGTCATAGAAGAATAATATTAAGCTTATTTTACTTCCTAAAAATTCCACTCATTTCTGCCAACTATTTGATCTGGCCTTCAAAGTCTATTGAAGAAAAATTATCAACAGTTGGAAGCGATTAATAAAAATTGTGTGACAAAAAATAAATTTTCAAAGTTATTGAAGTTATTTAATACTATGTACTATGTAACCAGTAAAGATACTATTGAAGCTGGATTTTGTAAAACTGAGATTTTTCCTATAAACAGAGAAAAAGTTTTAAGCCAACTATCTCAACATAATAATGAATCTGTTACATCTACATTTATTTCTCATCTCCAGAATCTCCATCATGCCCCCAAAGGACTAGTTGAGAAGAAAAAAGTTTATCTAATGTGGAGTCAAATAAAGAAGAATCTGAAGATGAAGAGCTTCCAGAAATAGAATTAGAAGAAAATGATGTAATTGGCAGAGAAACTGTCAGAAGATGATTCCTGTGATGATAAAGATGAACCTACTATTAATATTGATAATTGTCTTAGTCCAATTGGAAAACACTAACAAAAAACAACAAGGAAGTGTTTGTAGGAAAGGTGACAAAAGTAAACAACAGAGTTTTTATGGGCCAATTACAGAAGATTCTAGTATTGTACTGCAGCAAGAAATACTGAGAAAACTGCCAAAACCTCAAATACTTCATTGAAGAAAATGATTTAATGATCTAATCAAAAATATTTGTGATACTGATAGTATAATTCTGGATTTGAAACGTTTTAAAAAATGAAATAATTTAATTCACTTGACAAAAAAGAACTCGAATCTTACGTTAGGAAAATCAGATTGCAAAGTTTAAAAAAAACAATAAATAGTAATATTTGATTTCAAATATTTTTACATCAAATGTAACGTAGATAAAGTAATGAGTTAAGAGTAAACGTGTGACGGCCTGAGCCGAGTAATGCTCTATTTTGCCACAAGGCTTTTAACTTAATTGTTAAGATTTCCTTTGTTAACTTGGCCACACCCTTTTAATTTGTCAATCATTAGTGATGACAAAT
>JAQFZN010002022.1:0-12875 GCA_034687075.1 Geophilus carpophagus | reverse complement strand
GAGTTTTACGTCACCGGTCATTTTGACCGGTTACCGTCGTTCTAGGTAGGGGGAAATCCCCGTCGTTCTAGTGTTAAGTATTCTATATAAACTTATAGTTACTAAAATTGATTTACAAACAAAATAACAATTAAAATGCTAAAGTATAAATCTAGAAAAACTAAAGAAACAAAATAAAATTCAGAAATAAAATTGTTTATTTTGTACAACAGTGGGCAAAATTGGTATTGGGGCAGTGCAATCTAAAATAGTAAAATTAACTAATGATATTCTTAAACATGGTTTATTAAAGTAATATTTTAACTCAATGTAGTTTAATATTTTAACTAATTACAGTGAAAATTTGAATACTTTTCCTTTACAAATAAAAAGTTATGATTTTTTTAAAAACACATACATGAAACTAACGCAAAATTAGTATCTGGGCACTTAGCAAAAACAACTGATAAAATGCAAATAAGACTGCAGAATATATTTACACATTAATCATGATGCTTACTAATGTCATATAATGTTATTTTGTTATCACACTTGAATTGAAAAATAAAAAAACAATTTCTCTTCCTGAGAGACAATTAATTATTGACCTTACAAAAGATGGTAGATCTCAATCAGAAATTTGTATATTAGTGAAAATCCCTAAGTCTACAATAGGAAACATTGTGAAAGAGTATAAAATTACTGGTGACATTATAAATAAATATGAATTCATTTTTCTTCATTGTCAGGACTAAGATATGTACTTAATGATACATAAGCAAAATTACCTGATCAAATCACAAAAAACTTAGTTGATTCAATGCCCCTAAGATTAGAGGCAGTAATTATGGCCAAAGGAGGACCAACAAAACATTAATCAAACTCATTTAATAAGTGTTTTGTTATATATTTCTAACTGCCCAGATACTAATTTAGCATTATTTTTATGTATGTATTAAAAAAATCATAATATTTTTATATTTTAATGAAGTCTTCAAATTTTCACTGTAATTAGTTTAAATATTAAACTACATTGAGTTAAAATATTATTTTAATAAACCATGTTTAAGAGTATCATTAGTTAATTTTACTATTTTAGATTGCACTGCCCCAATACCAATTTTGCCCACTGTACACAAAAACAAATTTTAAACTTTGTAAATATAGATTGATGTAAAGACTAACAATTGTTAGGAATAATAAACATATCAAATATGCTGCAATTTATAAAAAAATTTATCGTAAGAAAATAAAAATGAAATGAAATAAAAAAAAATAAATTTATTGGATATATTTTAAACTTAATAAATTTAATTTTTCAGGCCTGAAAATCCCAAAAATAACACAATTAATGCTCTAATGTCCAAAATTGCCTTTAAAACTCCTAAATATGCTCCCAAAAATGGGCCTTTTCACCTCCAGAATCGTGTCAGATTTTAAGCATTTTTAGTGCAGAAAAATCCTTTCCTTACTAATGACTTAAATTTTTAATTATTAATCCTATAATTTAAATCAGGCTCATCCAACATGCAGCCTGCAGGCCTCACGTGGCCCATGACAGCTATGAAGATAGCCCAACAGGAATAAAACTAGAACCAAAATATCTGATCAGCACCTTGAGAACACACTGAGAATTGCAATTACTTCCAAAAAAAGACTAGTCTTTTTCCAATGTAGCCCATGGAAGCTAAAAGGTTGGACACCCTTGATTTAAATGATATGCCATCAACCAATTGTATGATGTTTAGATGACATTTTGATAATGGTTGCACTAAAATTTGAGCATGGATAATCCGCAAATCAGATAATCGGAAGTCTACTGTAAATAGAACAAATGACTTAAATTATGAAAATTTTAATGGATTTGATGGTTTGGCTTTTGATGAAGAGAAGGAAGTAACTGGTACATGAAGAAATTTTAAGTTATATAACCTATGTTTTTTGTATGTCCCTTGTGACCCCCTATTGGACCTCCTGTCCGATAGAGGTCACTTGAGATAGGGGAAGGGGTTCGAGACTACATGGTCATAATCAATCAGAGGTCTCCCTCTGATTGGACACTTGACATAGTTTAGCAACCTGGCAACAGGAAAGAGGTCTTGTCTTAGGACGCACACCGAGAAGGTCACATTCCTAGCTCTTTTGGTTTGACGCACATCTGACATCCTGTCAGAGACTTAGATGATGGGTCATGGGAAAAATAGTCTTGCTTCTACAGCTCATTCTTGCCAGGTATTACCGCTTGGGTCTGAATCTGAAGGCACTTGAGCATAGCCCAGACCCTGCAACTGTGCAGGCAAAGTCTAAGCTAGATCAACTGGGGTTTGTACAATTGGTCGACCGTACGTTGGCAAACTGTACATTTGGTCGACATACAGATAGTCGACGTACGTAGGTACGTTTGGTCGACACCTGACTGTAACACAGTAAAAAACCACTCACATGCACGCTGCTGTGTCGTGACAGAACCTTTTTTTACGTATATAGATATTCAGAAGACAAAAAAAATATTTTGAAATATAATTGAATTCATAATAAACTTTTTAAATTTAAAAATTTGCATTAACTTGGTATATTGAGGGTTAAAAACATGTATGAAAAATGAAATGAGCAACGCGAGCGACACACTTGATCACTCAAGTAAAGCTCCATTGCAATTTTTTTTTTCGGTTTGATATGGTTGAAAGGTCAGAGTTAGCCATAAGAAAATAAAATAGAAAAATGGAAAAAAATAAAATAAAAATTGAGAAACCTAGATAGAAAATGATTTCAGAAATAAAACATCAGTTAGTAAATAAAATTTAAAACTTTAAATGTTTACATAAAAGCAAAAAATATAGTTTAACGTATAAACAAAACTTGTAAAAAATGAGACTGCATATTGATTTTTTTAAATTTACCATGCTAATGCCTCTGCGAGTGAAAACTTCCATCAAGTAAGTTTGAATTTATTTTTACTTTTTTAACACATGTTTACTTTTGTTTACGTTTGTGCAGATTTTCTGGTGGTCGACTATTTGTGGTCGGCCAATCGTGGTCGATCAATTGTTGGTCGGCCATTTGTAGTCAACCAATTGTTGGTCGACCATTCCTGGGTTGGCCAAATGAACCGAGTCCGGCCAAATGAACCGAGTCCGACCAACTGGATCATCGAGTTTGGTTGGGTTTTCAGAGGAATGCTGACTTGCTTTGTAGGCAAGCTACAGTTGGACATAAGTGAAGGCTGTGGCAAATAAAAATTTACTGAACTTACTTATTTCTATGCATCATTCTTTATTATGCTCCGCCCCTCATCTGTCTTGCGCCCAAAACATGGGATGGAGCGAGGGGCGGTCATACTGTTATAAAAATTTTGTATACGCCATGACCTACTGTATATTTGTTAAAATTTGGTAATCATGAAAATTATTTTAAGCAGTATCATATCAAAATCAGGTAGTAACTATATGTAGGTGCTGGATAGTAGAATATTATCAATATACAAGAAAAATTAAAATTTAAAAATAATTAAAATCATATTTTCTATTTATGAAGCAAGATTTTGTTAGAAATATCAAAAAACCCTACTAACCTAGATAATGTAAAGTTTACACTACCATGAAATTTTAAACAAACTGAAATTTTCGTTTCATTTTACTCCAATTTACTTTGAATTATCCAATAAATAAAAAGAAAATTAAAATATTAACAATAAAAAAGTAAGCACTAAAAATTTATTTACAAATTAAATTAATTTAATATTTATCCATGTTAGGCCAAAAGCTTTTCATTAGCTTTCTTTAACTCTTTCAGACAATCGTCAGCTTCAACTTCCGCTTCCTTATTGCCAATTTTGATTGCAAGTCGCCTTCCTTGTTCACACATAGATTTAGCCTCTTCATATTTTCCAGTTTGCAAATAAACAGCACCCAAATTGCAATAAAAAGATGGCAAATCAGGTGAATTGATATCAGTTCCAACAGCTATAGCCTCTTTCAAATAAGTAATTGCCATTTCAGGATCTTTCAACAGAGAATGCAAACTTCCCAAATCATTTAGAAGTACAACAGTTTGTGGATGATTTTTCCCATTCACTTCAGTGGAGACTGTTAAAGCTTGCTCAAAATAATACCTTGCCTTTGCTAATCTACTGTTTTTCATCAAATGTCTTGCATAATAATCGACACTCATGGCCCATAATAATTTAGTATCATCATCAGCATTTGTTTTCATATCATCCAGTTTTTTTTGCTGAGTCCTTATGCAAAACATAAACCCTTCTTCTGCTTTTTTATCCATGTCAAGAATTGAATAAATATGTGCAAGTTTTAAAGATATTTCTACTATTGCATTATCAGTAACAGGTTTTCCTGATATTAATAACCTTTTCATCGTTTCAATAAATAATTTTTCTGCTTTTCTGTAGTCCCCTTTTTGGTATGCTACATTGGCTAACATGTCATAAATATATGTTATGCCACTTTGTTCTGTTTTTTCTTGTGCCATCCTTAACGCTACATGGAGGATTTGTTCTGCATTGTCCAAATTACCTTTCTATATTAAAAAAATAAAGAAATATTTTAATAAATCAATTATTTTTCGTTTATGATTTTCGGGTTTTATAAAAACCTGCATTGCAAGCACAGCTAATTTTATAGTGTTGATAAGTTCATCTTCTTTTTCTTTTGGTTTCAAACCTAAAAACGTTAAAATTCCAGCCAAAGTTGTGGCGCTTAAATAAAATTAAAAAAAAAAAATGTATATAAATAGAAATGAATTAGAATAGACACCGTTGTGTATTTTTTACCTTCCTGGAGCCAGATAAGGTGTTTTACTTTCTTTTTGTGAATTTTTTGCAGAATACTTAGCCAAACATAGTCCATGTTTGCCAAAATTTTGTTTTTTAATTGAATTTTCAATTTTTATAACCTGTTGCTTGAAGTGATGTGAACTATACGTAAATTTAGGATATAGATACCAAACAAACGTTCGCATACTGCGAACATAGGAAGCGGCCATTTTGAGTGTGAGCTCGAAAAGGTGGTGTGGTTATGATGCTTCATACGGCGTATAAACAGAAAATGTTTATTTTGATTTTGCAGTCGCAAGAAATAAATAAAAGTAGAGATAAATAAAAATAGCTTTTATCACATTAAACTTTATAATAAATAAATTTATAAACACGGGTTTTATAACAGAAAGCCAATAAAGTAATCGTACATTTTCATTACATAAAATTTCATTCAAAATATGAGTTTATTTCATTTTTGCTTTTAATTCATTTCTTTACAAGTGCATACAACTGTTCAATATCACTAATAACAAACATTGGATCTACTTTTTTAGGTTTATCATCCTTTTTCAAAATCAGTATTGAATTCCATCCTGCTTTTCTAGCAGCAAAATAATCCAATTCCACATTATCTCCTACATGTAATGCTTCACTAGCATTAATGCCATTAACTTGATTCAATGCTAAATCAAATATTTTTCTATCAGGTTTAGCACATTTTACCACGTACGAACATAAAATAAAATCAAAAAAATGAAAAAGTTCAACCTCTTTTAAAATTCCCTCAAGTCTTTCGTCAAAATTTGATATGACTCCTAATTTCATGTTTTCCTGTTTCAATCTCTGAAGCAAATTATCACCTCCAGTCACAACTTGCCAGCAAACTTTGGACTTAAATAAACTGATTAAATGTTCACCAAGTTTGTCTAATTCTATATCTTTGGAATCGCAATCAGCTTCTCTGAAAGTCCCCTTTACAAATTCCATCCACCATTTACAAGATTTCATACCAGTATTAGCACCAAAATTTGGATGTTGTTGATTCAATTTCTTAAATTGTGATTTAAAAGCTGCTGGTAATTTGTCCTCCCTGAAGGAAATGTTGTGCTGCTTAGCAGCATTAGCATACTGTTGAACAGGAGGAATAGCAAATTTGAGCAAAGTATTAGTTATATCAAACGTAACTAATTTATAAGTTGTCATGATTTCTTTAAAGGTTTATCTGTACGTAATAAAAGTTTTGTTTAATTATTTTAAATATTTAATAATTAATATACTTACATTATATATATACATACATCAAAATGCATTTAAATAAATGTCTTTTATGTTGTTACGACTGCCATTTTGTGCTTCCAGGTTTTATCACTGCATGTTATCATCATTTAACCAGTGTGCCTTAGCGATGAAATATCACAACAAATTTGCCATAAAAAATTGATAAGGTAGATATTGGGATATGTTTTTATTTACACGTTTTCGATCAAAATTCGATCAAAATTCGATCAAAATATTAGACTTATCGTTTAATCAAATCCATTAAAATTGGTTTCTGTTTATTGTGTATGGGTGGCGCTACTGCAGAGTAGATGCACTCCACCAGCAAAATAATCAGTAAGGAGCACGGTGCTAGAATGTTTATTTCGCTTTTTATTTTGTTTATTTTGGGTTCATTTATTTATAAAACCAGGTTAATCTGTAGGTTTAGAATTGGGTTGCTGGTCGGGTTGGGCTTCAAATCCGATCTTTAAAAATCAAACCTGATCCATACAGACATTGAGCCATGTACAGCAATATTGGGGCCAGATTCACTAAACCAGTGAATCCCAACCACTGTGCCACAAGATTCGGGAGAGCCTAAAATGCGGAAGTAAGAGAAAAGTTGGAAATCACTGAGTTGTCGGAATTTTCCGACTTTTCCCTTCAGGTTTTAGCAATGCCTCGTATTCATTAGGCACTGTTGGCCGTAAATTGAGATTCACGACCTGCGTGTCTATAAGTCGGAAGTGCGGTGCACTTCCAACTTCTCTTTCATTTCTTTATTAAAAATAAATTTAAAACAGTAAAACTCAAATTAAAAGTCAGAATATTCCAACAAATTAACATTTACTGTCTGTCTTATTTGATCAAAATATTACAAAAGACAGAAGAAAAGGTTAATTTGTCGGAATATTCCGACTTTTAATTTGAGTTTTATTGTCTTAAAATTTAGTATAGAAACAGTATAGAACTTAGGGTGCCGCGAATGAATACGAGGCACCAATAAAAACTGAAGGGAAAAGTTTTTGCTGGGAACTATTGTTAATATTTTTATTTTATTAATATTTAAATTGGATTAAATCAACTGAAATAAAAATAATTAAATTAGTTTTTATTATATTTGTGTAATCTACATCTGTTTGGTATTACATAGAACAAACTATACTTGAAATTGAGACAGTTTATTTGTTTTATTAATAACAATATGAATTATGTGAAAAAAGCAATTAAACACTTCATTTTAATTATTAATTTTTGTGTTGGCGTTATTTCTTTATCATGCCATTGCTGCTACAATTTTTATGTGCATACAGACCATTATAGATCTTAGGAGTATTAAATAATCAGTGCAGCTTGACTTTGTTACAAAAATGCAAGTCAAACTTATAACTTAAATTTAAGCATTGTTAAGGTGATGCGAAGTTTATTGGTGGTCACCTCTTGACAAGAGTTAATAGTGGGAATTTTTTGTAAAACTGTAAACAATGATATACCAAGATAAAATCCTAAAATTGACCCGACATCACACATTAACTTATGAATTGGTAACATTAATTCTTCTTTAAATATTTCTCGAAAGTTACTCTCTAACTCGAACATTGAAAGTATGATATTGAATTGTAAAATTCTTTGAAATGTTTGGTCATAAATTACGTGTGTGGTATTGAAAGTGAGATCACAAGCAGGATAACATTTACATTCAGTAAAAGCATTTGTATTGGAATATATTTTAATGTATGATTCTATAACTTGTTTAGCTGATGTTGAATTCTCACAAAGAGGCAATGATGACGATATAAAAGGTAATCTATTATTTAAATTATTTAGATTAAATGCAGTCTATAAGCAATTTTTTTAAATAAATTGATAGTTTATTTACCTGCATTTGTGGTTTTTGTTGGATAGTCTATTTTCCAGACAATTGTCTTCACATTTTCTGAATTTTTTTAAAGTTGTACAGGGGTTTTGTGGAGTATTCAGCCTTGAAACCTATAATAATTATTGTTATTGTTACTATTATTACAGTATTATCCAGATAGCTGACTAGGCTGAAGCCCAGGGGTTCGCCAGGTGCAGGAGCTCCCCAAATAAATTGTAAAAGAAGAGGTAAAATTTGCAGGGAAGGTGAGGAACATTCAATCGTGTCAAAGGGGCCTAGCTATGGGGTTAATATGGCACTGCGTATTACCATGTTCATGCACCATATTGATGACATATTACTTTTCCACAATTCTGGTATCATTAGACATGCTTTGCAATACCCACACATTACAATTCACATGTGTTAATTATATGTGAACAGGTAATGCTTAAATTTTTACATGTAAAACTCTACACGTGCAACGCCTATGCATGTATGTGAACATGGCTTAAGTCTCTCAATGGCACCTGAGCTTATTTAATCTCTGGCTATAAGGCATGGAGTTGTTTTATATTTTCATGGCCCTGCCAGTCAAATGACATGTTCATGAGTGGGGGATTAGTATGATGCTGACTCTGTCAGCAACACTGATAGTGCAGGCTAAGAGGTCCACATAGGAATCTTCTTAGCGTAATAATAAAGAATGTTATTCACCCTCAAGCTATATCTGAGTACTAATTTATTAGTGCCTCTTAAGCACTACATGACATACCTAAATGTGGTCCAAAAGGCAGTCACAGTGCAGTAGATATTGTTTTAATAACATATATTTTTTTAAATCATACTGTGAGTAATACATCAATATTGGTATTATCTTCTAATAAAATTATTTTGTTACTTATAATTTAGTGCTTCATTGCCCTAACCAGGATGCCACAATAAGGCCAATCAAATCCATGCTTTCAAAATTTACAGTTTCAGTTTAGTTTGGTGTAATAAAATATTTTAACTCAAAGTCTAATATCACCTGTTAGCTTAACAATAGTTAAGTTATGTAATAGTTAAAAGATACAATAGTATACCGTTTGTCTTGTTATGGTGATGAATCCCCAAGAATCATGAGGTTGAATCCAGAAATTTGCAAAGTCAATTCTTTTTTCTGTTACTGTTAAGAAAATCTGAAAAGAAATGGTTTAGTGACTTGATTGCAGAACAATTTAAGATAAATTACTTTTGAGTTTGAGTTGCAACTTTTGACTGTAACACCTTCTATGCTAAATGTATAAGCAGTTACTGGAGTGTATTTGATAACATCTATTAAAATCAAATTTGACTTTTTATTTCATAATGAATACTTAGCTAGTAATTTTTGTTAATTCTACAGCACGCAATTGCTCATTTAAATTAGACTCTATACTTTAAGAAAAACAAATAAATTTAGTAAATCTTTAATGGTTCAAATCAAATGTGATGTGAAGAAATAGAATATAATACTTTAGAACACTAATGAGACCAATGTGTGCACCATGGGTGTTAGAGTAAGATTTTTTACCAGAAGTAATTTTTGTGCATCCACCAAATATACTCGGAAAAGAAGTTTTCTCTCCATAGTAGAAGTTTAGGTAGGCAACTACATAACCTAATCCTTCCTGCATTAAAGAAGAAATACTTTATTAGTTTAAGTTTGATTTAATTCATTCAATACACCACTAGTGCACTCAGAATCAAATGAGTAGACCAAATGAATAGACCTCAGAATCAAGAAGTAGACCAAATGAGTAGACCTCAGAATCAAGAAGTAGACCTTTCCCTGGCTCTAGTGCTACTTTGTCTACCTTACTCTAATATGGGGGCTGTAATTCCAAAGTTTGGGAGAAGTCATGGCCCCTGTGTTAAAACTTAGCTTTAAGTTTTCTTAATTTTAGTTCCATTATATTAAATTTATTTTTTGTATTGTTTTGGCAGGATGTTACACTCTTATGAATGTAACTCTCCCATATTTTTAGTGCCCCTATGATTTACCAGAGATTTCCTGTTTTGTAAATACTTGTATTTTAGTCAGAATAAATCTGATCTTCAAAAAAGGCACATGTGTGTCATTAGCTTTAGCCTTAAGATTCAAGAAGCAGCAGTGATGTCTGAGACATTGAAGTCCAGTTTTTAACACCCTATTACTCCCCCCCCCTCCTGAGTGAGCCAATGCAATTCACCAAAGATTTAGTAGCATTGCTACCATAAACAAGAGTAAGCAAAGCATAAGGGTGCTAGTATTCAGAGACTCTCAGCCAAGGACATTTTCTGTACTTTTATATTATTTTTACATAAAGTTTAATATAAAAATAATGAAGTATTTTTTGTATTTTTAAAATCTTTATTACAATTTCATATTTTTTGACAGTGGCTCCTGAGCCACATTTGCTTAAAGGTTCAAAATTTCTAACTATTCCTCTGAATCATTCTTGCAAAATAGAGAATTCAAATTCAACTTTATAACTTGGCTCTTTACTAGTCTTCAGGTGCTGTGGCAGTATCTGAATTACTTTTAATCTGTGGTTGCAGGTAATAATGACTAATCACAAACAAATTTTTAATTATGCGTATTGACATTAACATACCAAAGTAAAAAAGTTATCCAGATTTGATGATTCTTGCCACATTAAGGTAGCATTACGGGCAAATATAGATGGTTCATCTAATAATTTTATAAAGCTTATGTCTTCAATACATCCACTAGCATTCAATTTTTCTCTTTCCTTAAGTACTTTTTCATTTTCTGTGCAAATAACTACTGTTGGAACTTGAACAAATTTGTCTTCTGTTACTTCAATAGTGATATAAACAGGATATAAGTAATATGTTTTGATTCTGTCAAAAATTATATACAAAGAAAAGCAGTTGCATGCAAACATTGTCATAATCTTGATGATTGTTAGTGGACAAACTTTACTACTTAATTTTATGGGCTTAATTTTCTTAGAGAATTTCTGAATTTGTTGTAGAATTTTTTTTTCTAAAGATGTTTTCTTATTTAGAGAAAATTTATTTATTTGCTTTTGAATTCCCCTAGTGATTGCTTCAATTAATGCAATACAAGATATTCCAGTATATAGGCCCATGTATCCTCCAATTTCACACAACAGTGCAATAATATCATAACTATAGTACTCAGTCAGGGTAAGTATAATATCACTAAATGAAGATACTGTTAGTGTTTTGTCAATATAATCATCAAAATGGATGTGAATGGTAAATGCAAGTCTGCTACATCCTCTTGCACATTGGCAATCATAAAGTGGATTTAAATTTTTAACTATTTCTGATATATTCCTCATAAAGTTACATGTTAAATTGTTTAACAGGCAGATTTTTGAATTGGATTTCGGCATGAATGGAAATCTGAAATTTTAAATATGATGAATGAGTAAATCTATTTTGTGAAAACTGCAGTGTGCATAAATCTTATTACTACAAGATTTAAATCAAACTAATGATAATTGACAACTACTGTTGTATGACTTACTGGCAATTAGGGTTTACATAATCTAAAATGCGATTTACAAAGCAATTGTGACGACATTTTTCCTGTTCTTCCTCTTCAACACATGGAATTTGTCTTCTATTTAAAAACTTATACTAAAAACAAAAGATATTTTTAGAACCTACAAAGCAGAGATTAATTTTCAATCTTACTCTTTTAAATGTATGCTGAACTTCTGAATGTCTTTGCTTGTGAATGAAACGAATCGTTGGGAAATCATGAAATACACTCTTTCTTTGCTTAGGTTGTAAATGAATCTGTGGTTATTGTATTTATTATATTTATAAATATTTATAATGTGGTATTTGTTTATACTTACTACAAACACATCTTTCTCATTTCCAGTTGCAGTATGTGAAACATTATAGTTTATTATAATTTTAGTTTGAGGATCAATTGATACTTCTTCCACTGAAAGATGATAATCACAGTAAATTATTAATAATTTTTCTTTTTAATCGGATTATAATTAACTTGTGTTACAATCTGATTGTATGAAATAAGTCCCAAACTTTTATTCGAATTAACCAAAGTTTGAGACTTATATTATAAGTTATAATTTGTTGTAAGATTGGGGTTTGTAACTCTTGGATTTTTGTCTAGGGATATTTGTTTTTTAATAATAAATCATAAAGTGATAAGTCATGCCATAGAGAGAGTTAACTATTTTTTAAAATACTTGCCATTAGTAATTAATGCTTGAACTGATGTAAGTGAGTAAACATCTTCTACCATTACTTTGTCAGAGTCTAGTTTCTTGCCCTAAACAGTAATTAAGAAAAATAAATATTTATCGAAGTCAAACCAATATGGTTGTACAATACCTTACGAAATGTAATTGAACTAATCATTGGTTGTACTCGGAGAGCTTCCCATACTGAAGTAACATTTGTTTGATTATCAATATAGAAGAAAGGAAGGTGTTTGCATTCTATTAAAAAACGGAATTATATTTTAAAGATCACAGGCAAAGCTTTTTAATGATTTCTTAATTTTTATTGTTTTATTTGGTTTTGATGCCATTAATTCAGACAACAAAATTTAAATTTAAAAGAAAATTATATATATATAAATAAATTGACTAATTTGTGATGTTGACTGTATACAGGAAGTTGATATTTTGCTTGGGAAAAATTTCCAAACATAGTCAAAAGGTGGTGCTTTAGTGACCTCACTTGAGTCAAACACTGATTTACAATAGAAAGCTATGACAGAATGGTGATGCAGAGGCTAATTTGCATTTTTTTTCAAAATAAAGTGTGTAAATACATAGTCTCTAAAAATAAAGGGAAAATAATAATGGGGTTAAAATAAATTTACTTGTATTTGTTCATTTTAATTGTTTTTTATTTAATTTATATCAGGCATTGGAAACCTTTTTTGGCTGAGCCAAAATGTGACTATTAAGAAAATGTTTCGAGTCAACAGTCCATTAGTGAAAAATATGATAAATTTTATTGAAAAAA
>JAQFZN010002021.1:0-12879 GCA_034687075.1 Geophilus carpophagus | reverse complement strand
AAAATATGATGCATCAATCTGTTTTCTTTCCAGGTTATGAATGGGTCGGTTGGAAAAACGACACTGGACATTCACGTCCTATTGAGATTATTTTCGAGTTCGACCAAGTCCGAAATTTTACTGCAGCTTATTTCTACTGCAACAATCTATTCAGCAAAGATGTCCAAGTTTTCTCTACAGCCCGTCTTACCTTCAGTATTGGTGGTCGATTTTACAACAGTGAACCTATTGTCTATTCATACATGCCTGATACCATCATGGAAAATGCAAGAAATGTTACCATCCGACTACAAAATCGAATCGGACGTTTCGTTAAAGTGCAACTCACTTTTGCCGCAAAATGGATGATGATAAGCGAAGTCTCCTTTGATTCAGGTATATAAAAATTCCCTTGCTGAAGAATAATATTTTTCTATGTAATAAAAAGATTGGAAGAAAAGATCAATACCATTATTTTAACAACTTTTCTCGCCCCAATTCGTGTCGGCAATTTAATCAAAAGACCAACATTGATTACATGAGACGTGCTGTTTTTTTTTTCCTTCTCTGCATCTCGTGTCTTCTCAGAAACAAAAGCTGAGAGACTTTTAACGACATGCATCTGGCTTTGTATCATACAACACAGCACTCCCGTTATTGAGCTAAAACTCAAATTCTCCCCAAGAATCGATTGAACAAACTCAGCCTGTTTACAATCACGAACAAATAAAAGCAAATTTTGCTGGTATGTAACATGCAGCTCGAGATAAGACTAGTCGCGTGTATCATTTTAGTGCCTTTAGGTGTTACTTTGATCATCCATCAGCTTCAAATCCTTTTCGCTGCGAGCAATTCGTCTCTTGCCAGGCGGAAAAGGTGCGAGTCGGTGCGGGCGCCGTTATAGCTGAGAGCCGTGTCGAGTGCGCCTATCTCCTACACCGGAAGGGACCTAGTTCCCAATCGATAGTGCCGTCAAAGGGTTAAAAATAAATGACCGTTGGCTACGTGATTAGACAAGCCACTCGGCCGTCAGTTCCCATATTGACCAAAAGCACTTTTCCAGATAAGAGTCGATGTCATTGACTCATTCTTTTCAACTTTACAAAACAAAACTCTTTGAAAAAAATGAAATAAAAGAGAGAAAAAAATAAACTTCATTAACTTAACTCTTTGTTATCTCAAGTACCTTCATCCAAAGTAAGACTTTGAATGATGGTATAAACAATGTACTCTTTTCAGCGCTTCTCCTCTTAAATTATATGGCTTTCTTTTCTCTTTTGCAGTGCCTGCTATTGGCAATTTCACCGAAGAAACAGAACCTATTCCGTATGTTCCCACCACTCGTGATGATGCTTTCAATGGAGCGAGAGATGACCTGGGCACCGGAGGTAAAGATTTTTTTTCATTCCCTCCCCTCTTATTTTACACATTGAAGAAGCAGGTGTGAATCTTCTATAAGACACCCTGCTTTTACATTTGCCCTGCTGGTTTATTATGGTATCTCTCTTTCTCTGATAAAATGAAGTTTGTGGTCAGTGGCTACTAGCGTTTGGCATGTGTGTGGGTGCATCTCCCTCGGCTTATGGTAGACTTGTGCTGCTCTAGTACTTTTCCTGAATCTCTTTTATAGTCTCTGGCTCGGTGATAAGACTTCCCGTCGACTTGGACGGCTATTGGGGCGCATAAATCAGAAGGGGAAACTCAAATCCAGGGAACGGCAATATGTCCTCAACGCCCGTTGAACTTTGCCCTCTTCAGCCGTATTGATCTAGGCCATGGCCACTGCTCTCCTATCAGTTCTAACATGTACAGATGGGAAAGTTTTAAGCATAAAGTTTCATATATACTGAGAAGTAGAAGTGTGCTGAACTAAAGATTGTGCATTATTTTTTGCTTGTTGTCATTAAATTAGGATAAAACATGCATGTTCCATTATTGACATAAAATTATTATTATTATTAAAAATATTTAACATTATTAATTATAATATAGTATTATAATAACTAATTATCTAAATGATGTTTAAATGATGTTTTAACAAATGTTGAAAAATATAATAATTGTTTATCAATAAGTATATTACTTTATTTTATTAAGAATTACGGTTTTATTGCTTAAAAAAGATGCTGCTAACTGTATTAATAATATCTCAGTACATCTAAACTATACAATTATGTGCTAAAAGATTTCTTTCCCTTCTTATTAAATGGAGTTGTGTATCTCACTGTTAGTGGTCTGTAAAAAGGTGAAAAACAAAGTAGTCGTATTTAACAATCTTTAACTCATAAGACGAATAAAATGTGACATTTAAGATTGTTAAAAATGAGAAAAAAATAATAGTGTACAACATGTGGGGAAAACTTTAATAAGTCCACAGTTTATGAGGGTAAGTTATACCTTACCTGTCAGCCCAGAACTTGACTGCAGGGGTGTAATTAGATTTGGGAAAGTAGAGTATAAGTTAGAGAAAGTAGAAGTATATTTTAGAACATATTTTGTGACAAATTCAACGTTTTCATTTATTTTTATTTTTGCAGTGAGCACTGCTGTTAGTGATGAAGCAATGTCCAATCAGTACATTGGATTGGTAATTGGTGTTCTTGCTGCTGTCATTCTACTTTTGGTGGTCATCATTTTTATCATCATTCTGAGAAACAAAAGGCGCAAGCAGAATAACAATCATACTGTGCTCAAGCCTATGGAGAAAAGAGTCACCATCAACATGAAGGTATCGGTCAGTCCACTTTCATTTTCATGCTAAACGGATTATCAAAATTTTAACACGCAAAATTTTAAGTACAGTCATAATATTTAACTATTATAAAAAATATATATATATATTAATAATAATTTAATAATATTGCACTACACAATCATTTCCTCAACTTGTCAGAAGATGTCTAAAACTTGAATTATACTTTATTTTAATAACATATCAATAAATTCACATTAAGTTAATGAAAATAAATATAAAAAATATTTTTTGTCTACTTTAAGAAGTAGTTTGGAGCAATAAAAATATTTAAGTAGAATATAAAATTAATCAAAACGAATGTGCCAAATGATATCTTCTGATAAGAAACATGAGGTTAATGGCATTCGCATTTATTTTTGATTCCCCCATTTATTATTATTTTTTTAAGTGACATCATTTTTTTATTATTCACTATTTGATAATGGCATATTTATAAATGTAGTTTTTGTATAAATTAGTTGCTTGATAGAAACAATAAGTACAATATTATTTTTACTTAATCTCAATATTTGATGATTAATGATATTAGGCATATATTTTGGGATGTAATTGATTTTGGATCTGGACAGTAAATAGATATTTGAGTGTGTACCCAGCATAAGAAATGTTGAGGAAATGTCAAATCATTTCAAAAACACTTTCTACAAAGGCCAGTGTTCTGTCTGACAAAATAAGTTGAAATCTACAAATAGAAAAAAATCTTAATTTGATGCACTTTTCTATGATATTCTTTTTTATACAATGCATGATGAACACAGCATGAAATTTACATCATTTATATAGATATATACAAATAAATTTCTTCTTTAAAATTATTATTTATTTTATTGAACAAAATTTCTTGAACTTGTTTATAAAAAGCAATGTAAGAACACTTGCTTTTCAACATACACAACATCACAAGCATTTATTTTTATTAATATTTATTATTTAAAAAAATGTTGTCGTTTATCCATTTTACACTTTTTTTAATGAATGCGCAGCTTAAATTCTAATTTCTTTTTCATTTTCATTTGCTTTTCTAATATTAGGCAGTTTGCTCAGGTGTTAATATTTTGGTAAAATGACAAATTGACTAAAAACAGCCAACAGGCAGTCAAATTACATATTCTAAGTAGATATATTACATCAATCTGCGCAAACTGTCTATTGAAATAAGATTTCAGCTTATTTTGTATATAAATACATTTTTGAAAATGGCTTTTCACTGTAATTGCAGGTTTTCTTTTATGTTTTTGGTTTACACTTTTTTTATTTGTTCATTTGTTTATTTCTTATTTTAAATTTACCTTCTTAGCTCTTTCAAACTTTTCCTGTTTATTTTATTGTTGTTGTTTCCTCTCTCTGTGCTTATGAGGTCACAGGTCACTTGCATGACTTGGCAAAGGTAGACACATTCTGGCAATGGGTTATTTCTGTTTTTAAATTACAAAACACCAATGCTTTGACACAATTTTCACAAACAATCAACCATAAAAAGTTTAGTTTTGAAAGATAAACAAATACTTGGATTATAATTAATGATTCAAACGGAATACCATTTATTTGCTGTCAGAGCCATTCATTTATGATTAAAAATGAATGCATGTATAATAAATTAACTTACACTTCGAGACAGTAATTGGTTTCTAAAAATATGACGGATAAAACTGAAGCACAGCTTTCTAACATAACGGAAGGATCAAAGCCAACATTTTTCTCTTTATATTCTGATAAAGGATTCAATGAGTTAAATTATCTCTTGGCTGATTTGCGCAGTCCAGTTTGCGATTAAATTAAGCAAGATTGCATGCTGGGATGTTGTTGACTGCATTCCCTTGATTTGTTTCTGCCTTCGTGGCGTGTTATGAATTTTCTATGAAGCAAGGGTCATCTCACCTGGAGTTGTGTGCTGCTTCTTCATTATAGATGAAGCTCATACTTTACCAGAGATCCTTCGCTGCTCACTTTAACGTGCACATTTTTACCTTAGTTATTTTCTATTTTTGCTTTTTGGCTTTGTAATAGCCACTTAAATTTGATGCAAAAAAGGCACAATTTGGTGTTTTGTAAATATTTTAGCGCCTTATATTTTTTATTATTTTTATTACAATACATTTTCGGTTTTTTTTCTAAATTTATAAATAAATTGAAATCCATTTCTTTCCTCTAAATATGGGCGCATTTTAGAAAAAACAATTTATAAATATATATAAAAAACAAAACACACTAGGATTTTTATAAATATTTAATTTTTAGCAATAAATTTATCATACTGAAAAACAAAAATATCTCATAAATTAAATATTTATTATAAATTAAAATTACAAATCCAAGATGAGCAGAAGTGGTGACTTTCCTGATGCTCGAATGTTCTACCTTAACCAAAAGGATCTGCAAATGAATCTGGTGCCCTGCAACACATCCTCCTGCCAGGCTAACGGCAACATCTATGGACAGGTGGCGCTTGAAGATCCTGACAAGACCTACTACCATGAACCATACAAGACTTATCAAGAACCGTACAACTCTTCTAGCATTGGATATAGCATGACGAGAAAGCTTCCTGAATTGCCTCAGAGCCCTGATTACACAGGTATGCATCATAAAAATAATAACATCAAAAAGAATTTTATTAATTTCTTTTTGTGGATAAGTAGGTTCAAGTACTTCTCGTGAGTATGCGGTACCTGATATCACTAAGACAGGGCCTCCAGTTCCGTTAATCCCAGGTCCCCCGCCTCCACAGGTGCCCAAAGCGCCTATTTTCTTTCCTCCTCCACCAGAGCGTCATTACGCTGCTACAGAGATTTTTAAGTCGCCTACTCCGAGTTCAATTCAAGGAGTGAGTGGGAATACAGTGTACGCGGTTCCCAATTTGGATATTCTTAATCGAGATGAATATCCAATTGCTGAATTCCCTCGCCATCGGTTAAGATTTTTAGAAAAATTGGGCGAAGGACAGTTCGGCGAAGTAAGTCATAAAAAGACTGATATTTAATTTATAAATAATTAATTTTAGAAAATAAATAAACATGTTTAATATGTAGTTTAATGAGAAACAAATTACTTGAGCATTTTGTTATACATTTAAATAGTTACCTAATAAAAACATAGAAAAAGAAAACAAACTGTATTTAAAATTTTTTTTAAATCGTAAGAAAATTGACTTTTTATTTCCCAAACCTAAAAGTTTATCTGATTTTAATTTTAAATTAGGAATATATTCTCTTAGCCTTTCTGAAAATTTTGATCTAACAAGTAGTTTTAAAGAAACATTATTGGATTGAGTATAATAATTTTAAATTATATATGGTTCCCGTGCTAATTCAGAGGGGCAATGCAGCGAAGCTTCAGGGCAGCACACAAACTTTTTCGAATATTTTTTAATCAGATAATGCAATAAACAATATTGTTTTTTATAGTTTAAGGCAAAATATTTATTAAAAAATATTTTTAATAGGTTCACTTATGTGAAGGAGAAGGGATTCCTGAACTCGTAGACGTTCCTACATTTGGAACAAGTAAAATGGTGGCTGTGAAAACGTTGAGAAAAAATGCAACTGAAACCGCTAGGTGATTAGATTAACACATTAGAGTTTAAATATTAATAAATATACAATAATTTACAATAAATATTAAAACTTTAGGTCTGACTTCCATAAAGAAGTGAGGATACTATCCAGACTTCGTGATCCAAATATAGTTCGTGTACTAGGTGTATGTACACGAGACGAACCGCTCTGTATGATTGTAGAATACATGGAAAATGGAGATTTAAATCAATTTCTGCAAGAACACGTGGCCGAAACAGTGACCACGGTTCCGCCAAATGCTGATATCCTCAGGTAAGGTTTTCGCTTTTTCGTTTTTTATTACTAAATCCATAATATGAATTTGAATTTAATGTTTATTTATTTGTAGCTATGGCTGCCTTATTTACATGGCCACACAAATTGCGAGTGGCATGAAGTACCTGGAGTCGCTCAATTTCGTGCATCGGGATCTGGCCACACGGAATTGTCTCGTGGGTCGGGCGTACACAATCAAAATAGCTGATTTTGGAATGAGTCGTAATTTGTACAATGTTGATTACTATAAAATCGAAGGACGTGCTGTGCTTCCTATTCGATGGATGGCCTGGGAGAGTATTTTACTGGTTAGATAACATCTTTTATTCGTTTTTTTTTATTTTTTGATTGATGGTGGCAAATGATAATTGGAGATTTTATGAGTAATTTAAAAAAACGTTAATGAAATGTGCTTAATAGTTTGCCAAATGACTCTCGCTTAAATTTATAACACATTATTACCAGGATATTGGGACTTTGCTAGGTCAAAATTATAAATGAAATATAATTGATTTCATGACAAATTAGTTTAGTATACTTATTTATAATTAAATAATGTTTAATGGTTAAAATTTGATCAACTTACGAATTTATTCTTCTGATACATTAATTTTTAATAAATTTTTTTTTAAAAATAATTGAAATGTTTTTTATTTTGATCAATTTAAAACGTTTTAATTATTTATTCGCTTTATTAGAAAAATATTTAGTTAAAACTTGAAATAGTTTTACTTTCATTATGAATTAGAATTAAGCCTAAGGCAGTACGCTAAACAATGCAAAGCTCCCGTTTTACTCTAATTAAGCTTACGGTGATACCTTATTGAATTCCAAAGCATGCTTTTGATAGATCAGTATAGAAACCATTTATTTTTTTATCGTTTTATCTATGTCTTCTATTAATTTGGTGTGGAATTTGACGAATTTATCTTCAATCCACAGGGCAAATTTACGGCCAAAAGTGACGTGTGGTCGTTCGCAGTCACCTTATGGGAAATCCTGACGTTCGCCCGGGAACAGCCGTACGAGGATTTGTCAGATGAAAAAGTAATCGAGAACGTGGGACATTTTTACCACAACGACAGTTTGCAGGTGTATTTGCCTCAGCCTATCAACTGCCCAAAAGAGATTTACGACCTCATGAGGGAATGTTGGCAACGTAATGAAGCCGAAAGGCCAAACTTTCGAGAAATCCATCTTTTTTTGCAGAGGAAGAACCTTGGCTACCAGCCAGAAGTTTAGCCTACAGTCATACACAGATGACACTGCTCTGAACTGAAACCGAACTTATTGGTGCTAAAATATTAGGGTCAAAATTTGAATGGAATTTCTGTGGTGAAAAGTACTGTGACGACGATTAACCAAACCCCTCGGCTTATCTCCTTAAGTTGAGATAGGAAGGACTTTGAATTAATGAAAATGACTTGATGTGGATGGTAATTTTTCTTATACGATACCAGTCACGGTAACGACCATCAGATGTGAAGAAGAAGCAATGAGACAATCTTTAAATTTTACTAACTTGACATATAAAGTGATTTAAGATGGTGATCTAAGTGAGTGACAAATAAGTGCATCCTCGTTCATCATATCAAATGATCTCTTTTTATATGGTATATTAAAGAAAAAATTCAAAAAAAAGTGAAAAATGAAATCTGAACTTCAGGACACGATGAATTTTGGTTGTAAATTCATTGATGCAATTAATTAATTTTTTTTTATAATTTTTAATTTACTTTTAGATAGGACATTTAATTTTTGTTGTTGGGTGACTTAAATTAATGTTTTTTTTTATAATGTTTATAATGATTTGCAAGAAAATCTACAGCTTTATTATTTACACTTAAGGTTAACAAATTTGTAAGTACATATTTTCCAAAATAATTTTAATTTATACCAATAATATTATTTTTAAACTTGAGCCAAATTATGTTTGCGCGAAGTTAACCAGAATTTGCATTTCTTGTGTACAAAATAATTATTATAAGTCATATCTATTTAATTACTTCCTTTATAATTATTATTATTTCTTACTACAATTAAATTAAAGTGATGTGTAAATACAAAGTTGAGGTTTTCTATTTTGTCTAATGATAATAAGTCACTCAGAAAAAATAAAAGCAAAAGATAAAAATATTATTTCAACGGTCAGGGTGCTGATAATTTAGGTTTAAATAAAAATGCAATAAATGTTTATTTGAATAATCAATAACTAAATTGAAAATTTTCCTTGGAGCAACAAATTTTCATTTGAAAGCATCAAATTTTCTTCCACCGTATTTGCCTTGTCAAAATTATTTCTTTTCAATTATAAATCAATTTTGTTTCCAAACAATACAAACTGTTTAGATATAGCTATGCAGTTTGAATTAAATTCTAGTTTTCTTTTAAAATTCTTATACTGTTTTAATTTTTTTAAAAATAATTTATAAAATGCATTTATCTGTAATTTTAAAGGGTGGGAAAACAAAATATTTAAGGGAAAATATTTGTTTCTAACTGAAAACTCTTCAAGAATCTTAGGCATATCATGATGGTTGTATATTTTGGTTTGTTAAACTAGTAGTTACTAGTTGGGTTTAATTATTTCTTATATGAAAGTGAGGAAAAGTAAGAAAAATAAGAAAAAAAATAATACCATTGCTTTCAATGTGTGTGTCTCGCTTGTCATTTCTACAAAAGTTATCCCGAAGGCAATTGGTGAATTGGTTTTAAAAAAGGAAAAAAAGAAAAAGTTGAAAATGAAATGGGCTGTGGTGCCTTACCCTTGTGCTTAGCAGTGAAGTGTTCCTTCACATTTAGCTGCTCTCAGTTTTATTTTTGCTTGTAAACAAATCTTCTTGTCAGAGTGTAAATTCACTAATTCAGGGTTTCTATGCACTTTTCTCTTTGCTTTAACCTTTTTCTCTTCTACTTATTACTAAAAACCCTTTCAATTTATTGCAATAATTTATTCACAATGTTTTATTTCTACTTTTTTAATTTTTTGTAATGACTATGGGTAGTTTTTGTGTACTGGATGCACAAAACGTTGATTTTATTTGTAAAATTTATTAATTTTCTCAATTTTTTTCATCTAAATGTGGATTTATTATTATTAATTATGTCTTAATTAGGTATTAAGAAGATGAAAGAAAAAATAAATGACAAAAATTGTTTTTTTTAATAGTATTTTTTGTAGAAAAAAATATTTCCACCATACTAAAAATGGTGTACAGTGTACATAAATTTTTTCCATAAAAAATAATTCAATTCTGTGGTTTTTTCCAAAAATGTATCTGGTCTTAATAAGACAAGAAAATGTGTTTTAAATATTACAAACAAGAACAAAAGAAAAGAAACTAAATGAAAAAATGTTTAATTTTGATTTGTCAATTTTACAGTGTACTTTTAATGCTCTATACATTGTTTTATCAAACATTTTTTGTATAAAAAAATAAAAAGAAAAGGAAATATAAAAACCGAAATAAGTATTAAAACTTCCACTTTCATTTTCATTTATTTCAATTTATTCCCACAAAAAATGTTTACATTTATTCAATTTTATCTGAATTATTGTCTTATTTCTAAAACCACCATCTCTAAATTTTAATTGCAAAATGTCCTCTCTTTTACAATATCATTTTAAAGGTAAATCTAAGTCATAAATTATTATCCTGTTTCTCAGATCCTTCTCAAAACAGCTCTCATTCATATTCTTACTAATACATTCGCATTACTATCTATAAAATATCGTTTCCTTTGAAAAACGTAAAATTTTCTAAAACCCAGCTGCATCGGAATGAGTACAAAAACATGTCAAAAAACTCCCGTTTTCATCACTCCTCTACCTTGTCGCGTGACAATTCATTTTTGTTTCCTGCGACCAAATGAAAAATTGTCTTGCAAAAAACATAGAAAAACATAAAAGTTGATTGATGTGGCAATTATGTTACCATGGAGATAATGGTCTTCTCATCAAAACTGTAACTGCAATCATGATAAATAACACTTGGCAAAACTCTTTTATTCATAATTTATGAACCAGCTACGACATTCTGGTCAATTTTTGTCATTTCAAATCAATTTACAACATCAATTCCATTCCTAAGATCAACTTGAAGCACCATTTTAATGAGAAGCTATCTTGTTATATTTCTTTTTCGTTTCAATTTTTTTCCTTACCTGTAATTTGTTCTTTTAACTTCAACAAACTCTTGAAATTGATTGCACACTCATATTTTATTCTACTACCATGAGAGCAGTTTACTCTTGAAATTCCTTTGATCCTTTTGTAATGAAGGGAGCCAACCTCTTATTTATGTTTATGCATTGAATTGCTTGGTCGATACAGTCATGTTCCCTTTTCTCCTGGAATACGCATGTGCACCAATAATATTGGAAAAACCATACTGATCGTCATTCAGCCCAGCGAAAATTCAACTGACCAAACAATTTATTATAGCTTATATTTGTTTTTGGGCCTACCTCACATTTTATGGGAAACTATATAGGACAACATAGTAATTTTATTCTAAAAGAAACACATTCACATTACTCCCACTTTTACTCTATTAGTCTTGCAACATGTGTTCAATACGATCGAATGTGGGCATTAATTTTTAATGTGATCTTATGATATTAAATTGATCAAAATTCATTATGTTACAAAGGTTAGTTCATCCTTAATGTAACCTAATAAAATATTAAAACAAACAACAAACTTGCTTGTATTCTCTTGTTAGAGACTAAATCGCAAACTCTCTGAGATAAACATTTTTATAATAGAAAAAATGGCTGCTTAGAAAGTTGTTTCTAAACAGATATTATCATTATCGATTTTAGTGTACAAATCATTATTATTATTAACCTGCAAACTATGATAGAAATTTTAATGTGCTTTATAATTTAAAAATCGAAGCAAACGGATTTTACAATAAACATTGAATTTTCTTCAAATATGGTAATTGTTTTGGTTATTTAGATGTATTTGTAAAAAGTTAATTTTTCCAAATAACTTCACATGCAAGAACAGCTAAAATGTAAATTGACAAAAATAAAATGCATGTATAATCCTGTATGAATTTATAAACAGAAATTTATTTATACCACGAATTAATCCAGAGGTGGATTTTCTCAGAACGATTGGAAGAGTATTGGGTACCAGCAAATATTGAATCACAAAATGATATTACATATCAAAAATTTTGTATATTCGTATTTGTGCTTCGTCAATAAAATGTCCCAATACCCTTAAGACTCTAAGCTTAAATTCGATCCTGCACAAATCTAGTATTTTTAAAAATTAACATATGCAAATCTTAAAGCAATTTAGAATAGTTTGCATCGAAATAGTATTCTAGCCAAGAGCAAATTAACAAAATTCATTTCATTTAAATTTTTCATACAAATTTATTTAATTCTCAAACATAAATTTTAATAAATAAAAAATTATTAATTATTAAAATGTTGAATAAATTTAATTATTCTACTTAGCACTTTTTACCTACCAATTAAAATATCGTTTTAAAACCGGAAGTGCTCGTAGCTGTGCATACATGCATAATTGTTTAGGTTTAAAAGCAACTACATTGTTAGAAAGCTAAATCAATGTAATTCAGTATTCAAAATCTAGGAGTTAATTCGAATTTAATGAAATTAGGATACAATGGGCAGTTTACGTCTTCTTTATGTTACTGTTATTGGACTTGGCTATTTTTACGCTTCATCATTACATAAATGGAGAGTCAATGCAGAATTAAATTTGCCTGAAATTAATGATTCGGACCAAAATCCCGAAGATGATATCTTAATTCGTGTTTCGAAATATGGAATTCCTAAAAGAGATGTTATTTTAAACTATCAAAATGTTCAAATATCGTATGATAAACAGAGACGAGTACCAAACTGGGTTTTAGAGCATTTAACAAAATCCAATTTGCAAACTATACTCATTACCAAAGGACAAAATTCATTATTCAAGTTTCATGGTGAACCAAGAATTGATAAAAGGTTTCAAGCTGATAAATCTGATTATGAAGGAAGTCGATTACGACCAGCACAATTAATTGATAAAGATAATCACCGATGCTCAAAAATCGGTTTTAATGACACATTTAACCTTGTCACTACTGTACCACAGGTGAATTGAAGCTTATAGCGTGTGTAATAAGTACATTTACATTTGTTTTTAGAACTTTATTATGGAAAGTAGTGCTTGGGATCGCTTGGAGACTTTTGGTAGATATCTAACGCACAACTACAAAAATGTCTACGTACTCACTGGACCTTTGTTTCGATCAAGGTAAATAAATTTAATGATTTAGTCATAACAAC
>JAQFZN010002020.1:0-12882 GCA_034687075.1 Geophilus carpophagus | reverse complement strand
AGAACACACTTCTAATCCTTTATATCTAATTCCTTGTGTAAACCAGAGCCTGTTCGAGAGAAAACCAGAGTAAAAAAGCGCCCCGTAATGAGTAAAAACTTCTTTACACCTAAAATGAGCCCTCTGTTGCTGTATTCAGAAAGAAAACGAGTAAAATTAGAAAACCAAGTAATTCGTAACGGATGTAGTCACTGATGAATCTCAAGATTAATCCAGTTTGATTAATCCGATCAATCGAACTGCTTGAAACCCTTTCTTTGTTTCTCGACAAATTTTTATATAAATAATCCAGAAACAACGAATCGAGATAAATAAACAGACAAATAGGTTCAGGGAATTAAGCACTAAAAAAATGACGAGTTTCTACACGACAAGATCACGTGATACTAACAAACGCATTCTGCGCCCTCTTGTTAATTTTAATCATTCGTTTGTAAGTACATTCGACGGTAAACGAATTATTTTTCAGTCAATTAGCTTGAAAATCAAGATAATCGGTTTTAAACGTGAACACGTTTAATTATTCTGTTTGTTTCTCTAAACAAACGCATGCGCACTGGATTCTCAGTTTAAGCTCAAGTTGTAAATTTCACTTCAGTTTTCGCATCAGAACATAATAAAGTAGCACTTACCTTTTACATCGCTTATTGAGAATCGAATTATTGTCAATTCGATTATGCAAAAATGGTCTAAAAGGTTGAAATAATCAAGAAAAATGGACTAATCCATTTGAGGTTGTTGGATAATCGATGAATCAAAAGAATCGAACTGCATCGAATTGTAGAGATCATGTTTTGATGATCATTTCCTAGCAATGATCATAGCGTGAAACCGTTTTTTTAAATAAAAACCGTAGAAATGTTTCTAGTTTTTGCTTAGAAGTCGATTTTTTTTAAATATTTGTAGAAAATATAAAAAATTCGACATTTTCTCATTAAAATAATTGTAAAATAAACAATAAAACGACTGTTGTACACTCATACCTCGCTTAACGGCCTAGATAGGTTCCGGAAAAGTTGGCCGTAAAGCGAAAAGGCGTAAAACAAATCACTGTGTACACAGTATATTTTTTGGCCGTATAACGAAAATTGTGGGCCGTAAATCGAAAAAGTGCCATAATTTAAAAAGGCCATTAAAGTGAAACGCCGCATAAAGAGCTGCCGTAAAACGAGGTATAAATGTATTTTGAATTTATGTCATAAGAGTGATTATATAAGAGTAATTCACTTATCCTGCCGTATTTCTCATAATTAAAACCCGGGGTGATTAAAATTTTAAGTTTAGAATTTTAATAACTTAAAATAAATTGATTTTAAATTCAGGTGGAACAAAATTATAGTAATACTTAATAATATTTGATAAAGGAAAACAACTAGAACAAATAGAAATTAAAACTAATAAAATCAACTTAACTCAATTCACTTAAACCTGAGATAAATTCCCATTGGCTGGATAGTTCTTAAGTTATAACTTGACTTTTAAATCATAACTATAACCTAGTGTAGAGCTCTAGTTCAAATTAACATTGATATGGTCACTATAAAACCTGGGATGTAAACCAGGTTTTGTGGTAACCAATTTACATGACAATTTTCTGTTTAAAAATGCACCAAATTTAAGATCAAATCATTTTATTTTTATGAATAATTGTATCAGAAGAATACTTTAACCATCTAAGTAAGTGTAAGTACTTAAAAATAGTTAAAATTAAACATTAACTTGCCTCGATCTAACTCTATTCAAAATGGCTGCCGCTCACCACGGCCAAAAACAAGATTAAAAAAAAAACGGACTCATAAACAGCCACAAGAAAAACCGTTTCTGTTTTTTGACATTAAACACAGCTAATGTCTAAAAACAAAAAATAAATATGTTATCTCAACAGGAAGTGACGTAAAAACATCATCAAAACCAAGATGACAAACCGTTTTTCATATAAACGACACTAGGGGCTGTTTATGAGTCTCTTCTTCTATTTATCTTCTCAGTATCTGGTCAGGAGCAGCAGCCATCTTAGATTACGTTAGTCCACAGCAACAAAGATATGTAATTATAACTTAATTTCAACTATTTCAAATATTTTTATTACTGTAATTTCTTAAATTAAGTTAATGACTTTTGAACATTTCCAAAACAACCAACCAACTAACGAGAAGAAAACAATAAAGAGAAAAGTAAAAATAGTTATCTCCAAATGATGTTTTTTCATATAACTTTAATCCATTTCATTACTTATCTCTTTAATACAATTCTATTTCTCATTACATAAATACATCAATTACCTAATTATGTAAATTATTCAACAATAACTTCAATACCATCCACCATATTGAACAATTAAAGGAAAACTACCCCAAACATTATTAATTAATAAATTAATTAATTCACATATTTCAATTAATTCATAAAAATTTCCAATCCATAAACAGATTGTTTATCACACACGTGTTAGAAAATGGCTGAAAGTGTCAATTTTTTCCCCTCAACTTGCTCTCGGGAACCGAAGGTAATGTGTTTTCCATTTGGGTCTGGCAACTGGAGGGAATTAAACCGCCAATGAGCATCTCTATTACATTTGGCATCACGTGATATTCGCATCTCTTCAAATTGTATGCATGAGTGTGTGTGTTGTCTTCTAATCTGTCCCTATGTAAACATTTCAGGTAAACTACTTCTCGTGCTATAGGCCTATTGCTAATCTATAGCGCTTTAACCATTTCCTTTCCTTCTCTAACCACGAACAAATATTCTCTTTATTATTATTATTATTATTATTATTATTATTATTATTATTCTTGTTAATTATCTAATTATTGTTTATTTATTATTTTATTCTATTGTTTGATCAATTCATTTCGTTAATTGCTCATTCTATTTCACTCTAGTCCCTCGATGACGCACTTCCTGTTCACTGCTTTTCGCTTATCTTTTTCTCTCTCTCTCACGAGAGTGCCTTGGTCGCCATCTTGGTATCCAGGGGCCGATCAAATGCCCGGATGGGCAGTCAATAATCGGAGAGTCCGGAATTCCTGTTGTGGCCAAAGTTACCATGGCAACAATCCAATGTTCTCTTTTTAATAGTTAGAACGTTTGATTAGGCATTCATTACATCCGTTTTGTCATTAGTTTTCATTTTGAGTTTTTTATTTATTTTTTTTATTTCTTAAAAATGGTCGAGTTTAATAAAATTGTCAACACAATGGAATTTGAGCGGTAAAATAAGGTTTTCTGAAACCAATTTGAAATTGATTCCAATAACTGTAATAGGAGTCGTTTTTTCTTCTAAAGATATATATATTGATTCAAGAATAACCCAACTTATGGATTAGCAACTCTAAACTTGAGTAACTCGCTTCATTTTTCATATAATACTTCATACTTATAGATATAACTAACAACGCTTCGGTTTACGTCATTTATGGGTAAAATATTTGATTTTTTTATTTTTTTTTAACTAAAATTTACTATTTTTTTAAATATATAGCTCGATCTCGTGTTAAACTTTAAAAACGGTCGAATAAATCAATTAATTTGAAATATTTTTCTAATAAAACTCATTTAGTGTTTTGGGTTTCAAATATTTGAATAAAAATCGTTAATTTTAAGACTAAAATATATATATATTTTTTTTAATTTATTCTTGAAAAACATTTTGTAGTAATAAACTTTAAAAATTAATCGAAGAATTGACTTATTCCAAAAAAAAAAAAAAAAAAAAATCCTAAAATAAAAATAAAAACAAAAATAAAAATCCATCTTAATTTCGCAAGTTTCCAACACAGCTCGCTTGAGGGCGCTATTTACAATTTCAAACTCAACTCAAAATCCAACCGATTTTATCATTTAATCACAAAAAATCAAACCAAAATTAACAACAACAACTCCACAAAACCAAAACTCAATCCAACAACCATCAAAACCCTAAAAAATAAAAAAACCAAACATAAAACACCTAAAATATACCAAAAACCAAAAAACCAATAATAATAATAAACAGAAACTTAAACAAACCAACGATAAATTTACATCACTACACTAAGCCTAACACACAACTACTACACAACACTCTTGTGCATTTGGTCAGCTGCTATATCGATTGGGGTTCAAAGGTTTGGCCTAGCCATCGTTACCATGACAACTCACTAGCGGCACTCCATTGCAATCAAATGGAGGAGAAGAGAGGAGGTGGAAGGGATGAGAAGGGTGGTAGTAGAGCGAGTGAGAGAGAGAGAGAGAGAGAGAGTAAGGGAGGGCTGCCACTAATTACCGCCTTCGCACAGCGCGTGGCAGGCCGGCTGGCGCGTGCGCAGTTCAACCACCAGCGCCCAATGAATATTCATCACGCGCTGCCTGACAAGCACACCCACCGCTCAAAGGAAAAATTTTTCGAGAGTATTTAAATTTGAGGGATGCTATTAAAATTAAGAGGGCTACGTTTTTGTCTGCAGTTTTCTTCGTTGCATGTGATAGGAGTTGAAGTTCTAAGTCCTAATCAAAATGGAAGTGGGGTTTTTCGAAAAGGAGATACGGGAGTTGGGAAGGAAAGGAGTGGGAAAAAAATGTGAATTTGATGGTGGTTGGCCCAGTTTGGCACATAGCAAGGTTTCCATCATTCGTGTTTTAATTAATGTAATTAAGAAAATGGCGCATCTGTTATTAACAAACTAATCAAAAATTTAATTAGCTAAAGTGCACTGACGTCATTATCAAACCGGAAGTTGGAGATACTCGTGTCTAGTGTAGTGAATATTGAAAGATGTTTCGAGGGAGTTGTTGTCACAATGGGGAAAAAGATTTGATGTTTCGCCACGAGGTTGAGCTATTTTTTGAATATTTTCAGTTGGTGTTTGATTTTTATATTTTTTAATGGTTTTGTGAGTTTGGTTTTATGTTTTTTTTAATTGTTTTCAAGTTGATATGATGTATTTGTGTGTATTATTATTTATTTGTTAAATTTTTAGGTTGGAAGTTGGTAGACTTAGTTGATGGCAGCAGCAGTGGTGTGGAATAATTGTCAATTTGTGCCACTGGATTTTGCCCCACGCTGTTCCCAACCCTAACAAAGCAGCTCCGTTGCCCCTAGCAACGCAGGAAACTCGTTGCTTGGCAACCAGATGAATTCGCGTTGCACAAGTTGGTTGGGGGAAAAAAGGCACTCACTCTTTATCTCGCAAACAAACCTATACCACTTTGACAGTAAATACCCAATGTTAAATCGAATATTTAATAGAAAATCGCTCTATCAAATTCGATTCGTATCGATTTGTATCTGTTTATTGATTAAATGTCTGAAATGCATCTTTTTCGATTAAAATGTGTAAAGGGTGTGTAAATGATACTCAGTGTGTGATAGTTTCGAATAAATCAATTTCCTGTTTGGTTATATAATATAATAACGAATTATCATTAGTCACCTATAATCATCACTATAACTAAGATGGCGGCTAGCAGCGCCATCTCGCGGCGTGCAGGCGAATTTATGAAGAAGGTTAAATAAGAGGAATTTCAGGCCAAAATTTAAAAATAGTGAATTAAAATTTAATCGCAACTAAAGTTTTGGATATTATAAAGTATTTTCTTACCTGAATACTAAATCATAATAAAGTTCATGAGATGATAGTTTGGAATAAAAATTGGCGCGTACATTTAATCTTGATTTTGTGCGGTTCAAACCATGCAAATTTCGTATTTGTGTTGTTACTATATTTTAAAATCAACTTCTATCCCGTAGAAAGTTTTGTCATCCCACCGAGTCAGGCAAGAAGTTTAGCGCATCCGAAATTAGTTTTCAAACCTATTTACGGTCAACATGTTACCAGCACTTGCGGAGATTTGCCAAAGAAGTTTGTGCCATTAATTGCGTCATCGGAACGCACAAATTATTTAACCGATATTGAAAAGGGGAAAAAAAGATTAAGAAATATAAAACCAGGCGTAAAAATCATTTTTTTATATAAGCGAATTTATTATTTGCAATTTTGTACATTTGAACCAATGTTTTTCTTTCATTTATTATTTTATTATTTCTTTTTTCTTTTTTAAAGATGGCAGTTATCATTTTTCGTCATTTTATTTATTGATTGATTTTTTTGATTTTATAAGCAACTATTATTAATAACTGTCGTATTGGATGGGAGGAAATAAAATCGATAGTTGCAATTAATAAAAACTGATGTTTTAAAATGCTAATATTAGAAAATGTAAAACAATGAGCCACAATGACAAAACATTTGAGCAAAATAAGAGAGAATTACAAATACCACAAATTAATAAATACAACAGGAAACGACGTAAAGGAATGTAAAATTAAATTATAAAAAAAGAAAAATGAACTTTATTAATCTACTTTGCATAGCCAATAAAATAAAAATATTTATAATAGTAATTTTAAAATAATAATTATAATAATAATAATAATAAAACTTAAAAAAAATGCAAAATTGAAAAAATAACACTTTATTTTTTAATGATTTTTTTAATTATTTAACTGTATTTTTTATTTGATGTTATTAATTAATTATAATAAAAAATTGAAACATTATTATTACGTTAAGTGCAAAATATGGTCGCCTTATTGCTGGACCGGAAGCCACAAGACAAATAACATCAACAGACACCAGAAGGGCGACAAAACTTGAGCAAAAATCCTTGTGAAAAAAGTCCCAAATTAATTCTTGAGATCGGTCATATCTTCTTTAAGAAAAAATTAAAAATAAACAAGGTTTTGGAGGGGTCCCACAAACATTGGGAATCACATTGACAGTTTTCAACTACACGTCCATCAAACTGGACCTAAAAAAATTAAAAACAAAATGAAAAAATAAAAAATAAATAAAACAAAACATAAATAAAATTTTAACTCACCAAAACAATTCACAATAACCGGGTTACATCAACCGGAAGTGACGACCTACGTGCACATAATCGCATGTGATCATCTTCTGGTACGGTATCGACATCTTCCATTTGTTCATCTTCTGGGTCAGTTGCTAACATGCCCAAATCGAAAGATTCGGATTGATGAGTCATTGATTCCCTTCGCCACCAACGAGGCCCTCTATTGGCCAAATTGCTAGACATTGCTGGAGGTGGTGGTTGAGTAGGCCAATCAGCAGATCTCCTTCTCGGTCGAAATAATGCATTTATCAGTTCCACTCCTCCAGACCCTTTGCGCGTTAATAAATCAGAGCTCGATTCGAAATTGCACAATGATAATGGTGAAAATTTTCTTGGCCAATCCGTTGGTACGGAGCTGCGACGTAGAGCGAAATGTGCAGCTATTACTAAAGGATCGGGGCTTGACGACCGACGAGCGGCTTCGGCGAATTTCATCTCATCGTGAAGCGTCGAATCTGAGCCAGACGGTATTGTGTGAATCGTGTCCGAAAATAAACTCTCCCGCCGAGAAATTGGTACCGAGCCCCGTCGACAAGAGAAGTTAGAATCGGCCGAATGTCGACGTGCTTGAAAATCTGTTTAAAATCAATAAAATTAATAAAATTAATTATTTTTGTTTTATTATTTTCATTTTTCGTCTGATTAAAATACTGCTAAATCAAAGAAACATGCATTAAATGATACATTGCGATTTTCGTACGAAATAAAATAATAAATTTTAAATTATATTAAGCGCCGTGTTTTATATTTGAAAATTAAATTGATGATTTAATGTGAGTGGAGTATTTTGTGGTGATTATTTTACAATTTCCTCTCAAATTGAATAACAAAATATTGCTACGAAATATTGTAAACAAATAACATACTTTATTTGTATTATTTGAAAAATATGTCATTTTCTTGCAATATTTCATAACAAATTTCTATGTACAGTTTGCAAGAAAATTGTAAAATTACAACACATGATATGTAATTAATAATTAATAATTAAAAATGAATAATTAATATAATTTAGTATTTCGTAAAATCACAAAATGCTTAATCCTTAAAAATTAATACCCAGAAGAGCATCAACTGGAACTGATGCACGTCGTCTTTCGCTACCGCCTCTAAGTCCCCCTGCAATTTCATCCGATCGGAAAAAATTGATGGGCGCTGACCCACGACGAACATACCCTCGACTAAATCCCTGAGAACTGGACCTACGGGACGAATATTTATGTGCATCGGGTGCAGCTTCCTCCGAATGCCTTCTTACTAATCTATGCATCACGTGCGGGTTTTTATTCTCTTTATCTTCAACTATCTCTTTATTGTGCCTTTTTGGACTACTCCTACGACTTAGTCGAGTATCAAGTAAAGCAGGTACTATTTCGGGTGGAGTTCCACATCCGTTTTCACATTTTTTCGGTTTCGATTCTTCTGTGGCTCGCATCTCCTCTTGTGCTTTAATTTCAGCCACAACTGCCGGGCATATAACACCCGGCATAAGCGCAGCACACGCTTCTTCCCAAGACTGAGTGTAAATCCGCTGTGTCGTACGACTTGGCGGATATGTCATTTGTTTCACTAAAGATTTATTTCCTTTTGTGTCAGTTAATAAGCCTGATAACCGCGACGCTTCTTTGCTTATCGACGTAATGCGTGAATCGGGTATCAGCGCTTCAGCTGATAAAGCTCTTTGTGCTTCTCTATGTCTTGGAAAACTTTGTCTACGAATTGTTGTCCGAGGCAGTGAAAGTTTAGGCATGCTCAATGGCATGCTGTGTCGACGTCCAAAACGAGTTGTTAAAGAATCTTCTTCTTCTTCAAAATGTTCGCTTGATTTTGTGCTAAATTCTTCGATATCTTCGTCTAGTTCATCTTCTTCCGCTTTGTCTTGTTCTAGTTCTAGTTCTAATTCCTCTTTTTCCTTTTCTATTTGTACCAAACGATCCCAATGTCCCTTTGTAAATAAATAAAGAAAAAGATAGAATTTTGTATTTAATTTCTTGGTTTATAGAGAATTTACTGCATGTGACAAAGTCAGCCATATTTGTTTCCTTTCTGTTAAGGTAAACTAGAATTTATTTAACCAATAATGGATGACTTAATTCATGTGCTGTAAACTGTCTATTATTGATTTATACTTGATTTTCTCTTAGATTTGCCATCATTAAACGTGTAAGCGGCGATTGATGAAATCGAGTCCATGATTCGAAGAGTGGTCCAACAACGAAGCGAAAGAAACCTAAAAATTTAATAAAAATGGAAAAATATTTTAGTTTTGTTGAAAAATAATATTCCAATTAATATTACGTAATTAATTAGACATACACATGTGAAAAATTGAAAGTTAGTATAATACTTTTGGGGTAAGGGTCAAAATCTATAACAAATTAGTTAAAATATATATATAAAAACAAAGAATTGGACAAAGAAATACTAAAGATGAGAAAAGTACTATACTCACAGCCTATCTCACCTGCTTGAATCTTAGGCTTAGACATGGCAATTCGATCACAAAATGTCGTAACAGGAAGTCTCAGCTGCCGCTCGAAGTCCCCTGTAAACACCAAGCTACGCATCACAAACCGAATGCGTCCTAAGGGAACCATTCGAGCCAACCTTGGCGAAAAAACTCCTCACATACGCGATCGCTCCACAATTTGCTGATGTCCCACGGACGGCACGGATTGCAAATGTCAGCACATTTCAAACTGATCTAGAGTTTAAAACACAATTATAACCATCAAATTTTCGAAATAATAAAAAATATATCAATAAATAAACCAACTGCCATTTTAATTTAATTTTAAATCAAAAATGGCGTCTTTTTTATTTTAAATTTTCAAAATTTTCAAATTCACCTGCAGGATGAAGTGTCGGTTTTCAGCAAGTCGTAAGTCTAATAAATTTTCATCCATGTATCTCTGTAAAGAAAATAGTAATAAAACAATTGATTAATAGTTTACTGGAATGAATAAAAATTATACTTTGAAACGCGTCAGAAATTCCTGCTGTCTCGTGATATCAGTTGCAAGGATAAGAGAGCGCACTTGGAATTGTAGTTCGTCCCAAACGGACGCATCTAAATGAGCAAAAATATTTGATTCCAATATACATGCCATTGCTGACCGCCAGTGATGATTTTCAAGCACAGAAGAATTCTAGAATTAGAAATTTTAATTTTTCATCAATTAAAATTATTCCATTAATTTAAATTTCCAACAAAATTATACCTGATACAATGCTGCCAAATGATTTGATGTGGCGATTAAAAATGGCTGATTAACTCCCGGATGGTCGAGGTCGTGAGCAACTGATGCAATGAGGGCACTCATAATTTCCAACGGCGTGATATGTCGAGCAATCTTTTAGAGAAATAGAAAAAATTCATATAAATAAACATTATCTAAAAGTTTTATCATACATCATTTTAAATTAATACTTTAATACATTAGATAAACGAAATAATCATCTAATGAAGACATATAAACAATCCTTCATACATTTTCAACTACAAACCATAAATTACGTTAATTAATATTTCACGCACTTATTCATTTCTATTAAATTAAGCAAGAAAATTATATTAAAAAATAAGCATTTCATCATTTTTAAATACTAAATGTCAATATAAAAGGATATAACTAAAAATTTTGTTTATCATAAATCTTCAATCGGGAAAATAATGATGTCATAAGAGGATGTACCTTTTCCTCTTGCAAAAAGCAATGCATGGCCTGCGTGACATCAGCTGCATGCACTGCATTGTGGTACGGATTATTGCTGTGGTATCCTTGTTCGATCAAACCTGTAAAGAAAAATAAATAAATAAAAATAAATAAATAAATAATAATTAAATAAAAATTAATTATTTGAATAAATTAAAAAATAAACTTACTAAAACACTTCCATACTTTGACTCCGTCTAAATCAAAATAATCAATGAGGCCATAACGAGTAAAAAGATGGAATAATAAAACGGGCAAGGCACGACCTAGAAGGAACAAAGTAGAATGAGATACAAATACAATTTTAATCAAAATTTATCTGGTAATCCAACCGTAAAGCAAATAGCCATAAATTAAATTCGGAAATTATGTAATATTGTTAGTTTTAATGAAATTTCGTAATCGGTTTAATTTAATTATTTATGGTTATATTATTCAGTGATGTGTGAATAGATTTATTGAAGAACGTATATTTCTATGTAAATGTATATATAAATAATTTGTAATTAAACTGATTTTTATTAATTTAATTAGTAATTAAACGGTTAAAAGCAGCAGTTTTAAGAGTGACAGTTCATTAATTTTACTATAGGTGCACTGAGCTGGAACTCGGTTATGAAAGGGCCAATTATGTGCATTATCGAATAAATGTTGGAAATAGCAAATCAGATTTGCAGTTTTGATTGGTTCTCCGAGTTCCGCATAAAGTAACCTTTCCATTCTTTAATTTCACTGAGATTTTTAAATTAAAAATGGTCCAGTTTTGATTCTTAATTAATTCGGTTAAGAAATTTTCGAATTAATTTACTTAAAATAACATAAAAATCTCATTTAATATTTAAAACAATTCTAATATTTTCATGAGTTTGCCTAACATCTTTTTAATAATGTAAACAGGACAAAGTTGTGTTGACCTAACTTTGTCGTTACAAGATAAATTCTTTCAAAAAATATACAATATTTAAACAGTATTATTATTTTATTATTCATATTTTACCTCCACTAACAGAGTCCAAAGTAAACGCATTAAAAAGCCATTGATCAGCTAAATAGAGTGCCAACTTTAAAGTTAAAAACAAAAACAAATATATTTTATAATATATATTAAATTACTCGTATATACAGTGGAAACCATTCAACACAAAACCGAGAAGACACAAACATTTTTCATGTTAAATAAATTAAAAAAAATTAAAAAAATAAAATAAAATGAATTTTTTCATTTAAATTTGTTTATTTGTAAATCGAGTTGATAATCTCTGATCAGTGATAGATATATTATTTACCAATTAACATTGTTTTCTAGCATCAAAAGAAAATAAATGCATGAAATTACAAAGTATTTTATCCAAACCACAATATTTTTTCAGATTAATCGGTTTTTCACATTAAATAATTTTATGTTGAACAGTTTCCACACTTATATACAATTAATGAATCCATTTTAACGTTCTTATTAAATATTACTTTAGTTTGTCCATGGTATACATCATCAACTAATTCCTTTCCATCCACTCGACCATCCAACCGTAAAGGAACACGACGCCGTCTTCGATTAAGTGTAAGAAACTTTCCTGTGTTTCTTGTACGCTGAGCTGATAAATCTAACTCTGTAAATAAAAGATAATAAATAAATAAAAACAAATAATAAAACGAATCAATAATCAATAAAAATAAAACCTTCTAAAAGAGCACATTCCACTGGAAGTAAATTCCCTGAGTCGTCGCGTAGTGGGATATCATCTAGAAGAAATTTTTTAAAAAATATTATTGATATTTTCTTTTTATACAGTTATTATATATATAAAAATAAAAAACTCACCGATCTGCACCACTAAACTCAAATCTGAAGTTCTTCCAATTGAAATTCCACCACGTCTCTGCGCAATAAAAATAAAAATAAAAAAGATTAAATAAATACAAAATAAAAAATAAAAATAAACAATTAGAAAAATATTTTTAAAAACGAACAAATTTATATAACAAAATTTCTAACATTGTACATTTTGCTCTTTTACCTCAAAACACACCACGCAAATCTATAATTAAACTGCAAATGGCCGCAAATAGAACTGAGCAAAAGGACAATCAATTTTAATTAATTATAAAATCAAACCACTTTGATAAAAGAACCACAAGGTCGAGTTTCACATCATGTCGTATTATTACACTACTCATTGCACTTAATACGTGTCGTACACCTTTTATATAGCACATCAAATAAAACCTTTAAGTCCCGTATAAATAAATAAATAAATAAATAAATAAA
>JAQFZN010002019.1:0-12889 GCA_034687075.1 Geophilus carpophagus | reverse complement strand
TACGTTCAGCTTCATGAATGATGAAAGTTAATACTTTAAGATGGTTTTATTAAATTCACCAAATATTTTCTTATTTCTATTTTAAAATCTTTTGTTTAGTGTTACAAAATAACTGCGATGAGTTTTTTGTTAATTTCTGGTTTAGTATGGTATTGGCTTTAAAATTGTAATATAATGAATAATTTAACCTCATTAAATGATGTGTAAAAGTAAGGTTGCGTTCGGATATCGGATTCGAATTTAATAATCCAACTGATGTG
This sequence comes from Geophilus carpophagus, assembly GCA_034687075.1. NCBI lineage: Eukaryota > Metazoa > Arthropoda > Chilopoda > Geophilomorpha > Geophilidae > Geophilus > Geophilus carpophagus. The sequence continues at coordinate 12,629 of JAQFZN010002019.1, read as the reverse complement.
TACCTAATATTACATGGAATTATAGTAATGCCCATCTATAATTTTGATTGATTGAAATTGCCAACTCAAATTGAAATAAAATTTTATTTTCAGGTTTAAAGCACTAAGAACAAAATTCTTAAAAATTTTAAACTTACAAAATTGTTAGGATATATAAAATCTTATCCGATATTACTATCCAAACCCAACACAACCTCAGATAAGACCATGTTTTTGTTAAGTAATTTAATATTTACAAAATTTTGTCATTATTTAACTCAATGTTATTTCAAATTTAATTTTGTAAATTAATCTCCTGTTTTGCATAAATACATGTACAATTTCAGAAAATTTTGATCATTCATTCATTAGTCATTGATATGTTATCGAGAGACTAACAAAAGAGAAAGAAATTGTTTGAAAGAAAAGAGGCATTTTTAAAATTTTTGATTATATTTCTTAGGCGATTTATTTGATTTTCGTTTCAAATAAGTACCGAATAAATTGGCAATAATGTAATATATTTTTTCATCGTTTCTGCTAATGCATAATCAAATGAGGTAACAATTTTTATAGGCATGGATATTGCTATTATAATTTTTTATAATCTTATACTTTCCAATGTCAAAAGATAATAAAATGAAATTATTGCATAGTAATAGTTTAATTCTTGATTGTGCATACATGAAAAATTTATAATTTATAATAAATAATATTAAAAACAACAATATTTTGCAATTTGATTAAATCACAAAAAAATTTATATAAACATTTCCAGGTGGAAAATAGTCCATATGTGATTAACTCATTAAATTTCATCATTAACTTTTAGATTCACCTTCGTCATCATCAAAGTCAACACCATTACCATTATTCATATGCTGAAATAAATTAAAATATTATAAAAATCAATAAAACTACACAAAATTTTACCTCCAATTCTTGTAAAATGTCATCTGTGAAATCAGATGGATTTTTCTTATACTTCATGGCTGCTTTTATAGAATCTTTAAACAACTAAAATTAAAAAATATAATTAATTGCATTATTTCATTTAAACGTTTTAAATGTTTATAAATTATAATAAATAATTCAACCTTAACTACATTCGTTCCATCCGATGCAGATACGAAATAAAAAGGTAGATTATGTTTTTTCGGAAAATTAAAACCTTTTTGCGTGACTTTGTAATCAACTGCAATAAAAAATATTAATTAGATCATGAACGAAAAATTATTTATAAGTGGTGGAAAAAAAATCAATAGAAATTGCGTAGATTTTTAACCCTTGACATTTTTACCGTCAATTTTATTAGCCACACAAAAACACGGAATTTCTGGACGGTATTCACGCAGTTCTTTATACCAAGTTGCCAAATTTTTGTACGTTATTTTTCTTGTCGTATCAAACACCTGTGTTGTAATTCAAATTTTTATTAATTAACTTCTTTTTCCTCTTTATTTTAAATTCATTTACCAAAATACAGGCATGTGCTTGATGATAATAAGACGCATGCATGCTGTTAAACCGTTCTTGACCAGCTGTGTCCCAAAAATCTCAAAGAGGTAAATTATTATAATAAATTATCAATTAAACTATAAATAAAATTTAATGTTTGTATATGAAAATTTACCAACTACGACTTCTTCATCATCAATTTTACTTTTGTATTGGAAGAGGGTCAAAGCATAAGTTGATAATTGCTGTGTTTTACTGTTTAATAATTTAGAAAATATTATAAAAAAATTTTATCAATAATTATAAAAAGTAAAAATGTAAGAAAATACTAATAAAAAGGATACTATTCGTCTATTAAAAATCGCTCTACTAATCTGAAAAGAAAAAAGGGAAAAGATAATTAATTCTCAGATCAATACTTCAAATGCAACAAGAAGGAAAGTAATTTGGTAAAATTATAATAAAATTTAATATCTAATATTATTAACTTACTTTGATTTCCCTACAGCACTATCACCTAAACATATTACTTTTACACGTAGCTCTCCACTATTTCCTTTCATATCGTAGTCCGGCTGCTCTTCCATGCTTGAAAATAATATTTATAGTTGTTATGGTAACATGAATATTTGTATTGGCTGCTCTCTAGTGGCATCTGATGTCGAATTATCACAACAAGGTCACATATTTTTTTTAAGTTCGACTTTCGATTTTTAAGTTTTAATTTGTGCTTCTATCTAGTGACAAAAAGTAAATGTAAAAAGTCAACAAGATGACACGACGGATATCATATTTTAATTTTGAATTTGTTAAATAGTGACGTTAAAGTAACCGGTTGATTAAGAAAAAAGATACATACTGAGATCATCTCAAATCCCACAATTCTTAGCAGGTGGTTGACTGTAAATATGGCGGTAGAAATAAGGTAAATCTGTTCTAGTTTAATAAAAAAGTTTTACTAGTTGTTTATCCGATGTTGATATTAAAATCTGGTCGAAAATTTTGTAATATTATATAATACATTGAGAGTTTAGAACAATTATGACAAGTGGGTATCTTTATTTTAACGAAATTACTACTTTTCGAAGTTGTGGGCCGATTTCGCGTAGTTGTAATGGACGTTATTTTGATGTTTCGAAGCACGTGTTTTTAAATTTTTATTTTTATTTTTACTTTTCCTTTTAGGAATAAAGACAAAGAATTAATTTTGTTGTGGACGTAGAAGTAGAGACAGTATTATGCATGCAACATCTGTGATTTCCCTGGGCGTCCATAATAAAAGTACCACAAGGTAATCAATTTATTAAAAATGAAAAAAGGAGTTATGATATTCCATAATTGGAATAAACATTGGATTAAAAAAGCTTCTTAAAATATGTAGGATAGGAAAAAATATGAAATCCGGTTACAATTTTAAAACAGTTTACAAATGTCAGAGGAAAATGTTTGTTTTATTTTAAAATGTATTAATTCTTTACATTATATAATAATAATATTCTTATTAATTTTAATTTTTGTAATACAGCTTTAGTTTATTACACATAATTAGTGTATTTTCTTACAGGAATATTTTATTTATCTGGTGAATGTGTGTAAAATTCTTAATTGATTTTTTAAATAATATTTTATCTTTAAAAGTTTAAATTTTATAGTGAATTAAAAGTTAAAAATTTAATATGGATTTACTATTTAACTGTGCTCTACAAGTTTATAGTAATATTATATAAATCATTACTAATAATTAATTTGTTATAAATGAATTTATGAAAACTAAAACCTGTTTTATAATTTTTTTTATTGATTATTGTGAAATATATATCACTTAATGTGTTTCTGTTTTTGAATATATTTTATTATTTCTTTGAACCTGTTTAAGACACTTAATAATTTTTAATGTCAAGCTTTTAGATATTTGTTTTAATTTAATTAAAAAGAAATTTGTATTTATTCAATTGTCCATTTCTAGAAATAATGAAAATTCTGTTGTTTGTTTGTTTATCTTTTATTTAATTAGGTAAATTTTTTGAAAAAAAAAAATCAAATTTGTTTTATTAGCTTTTTATACATAATAACAAGTATATTCACCAATTTGATTATATTTTAAGATCCACCCACATTCAATGTGTTCACAATAATGGCAACCAACGACATCAATGCGGAGTCGAGCGAAATCGAAGGTGATGTTTTCGACGGTGGTGTTTTCAGTGTGCTTCCTGATCGATTTTTACAACTACCGCCTTCAAGAAACCGTCCTTCTTACCGGTAAGTTTAAAGCAGTAATAATATTGAAAAATGTTGCAAAGAGAGTGTTTAGTAATAATTTTTATAATTTAATATAGTTTTAAAATTAAAATACTTTTTGCACGAGTTGGTAGAAGTGATGAGCCTTCTTAATCTACTTGTAGAAGCAATTACCCTAAGATTATTAACTTGTGCGGGGATGTAATTCCGCGTAAATTAATTCTGTATATTTTAATCTGTAATTACGAGAAAAAAAAATTTAAATCACTTAATAAGTGGCTTGAAAAATGAAGGAAATTTGTTTTAATAAGTCCTGTATTACTGAATTAAATTTAAAATATTAAAAATTGCGTATTATTATTATTATTTCCATATAATTTAATGATCTTAGAGTACATTTTACAATGTTTGAATTGAAGAGAAATTCAAATTATACAAAAGCCCAAACTTTAACTAGAAATACCCTGGAGGCGCCTGTTTTGTTTACATTTGTTTTGAATTGACTACAGAAGCGATCCTTGTGGCGATTCTTTAACTCAACTATTTAATTTTATCATGATTTTATCAATAAAAATCAATTAAAGTAAAGATATCTAATACACAAGAAGGAATTTGTTTATTTTAACTAAAATAAAATCTCTCATCTTTGCGAGATTTATTCGAGCGGCAGTTCGAGGGTATTCATAGTTGTTTGGGCGCCATTACAGTGAAACACTGAATATTTCCTTCAATACGAAGCTAAATATAAACATTGAAGTGTAATTCACATCTTTAAATGTGATATATTTGCCTTTATGCTTCTAAAGTGTTAAATATAAATTTGAACACACATTTGCACTTAGCTGAAATTAGGTGATGCAAAATAATGCAATTACTTAGTTCAGCGTATAGTTGAACAGGTGGAACAAATTGTATAATAAACAACAGTTGCAACATCATCTCTGCACACAACATCACCGTATGAGGAAAATGATTTTTTTAATATATTTTTTTCGAGTCAACAAGAAGCAGTTTTGAAAATTGTAATTTACTAACCTCAATCTAACAGAATTAACATAAACTGAATAAAATTCGCTTTTTCAACTTGAATGACAAAAGAGTAACTTCAGAGCACTTTATGAGGATAAATAAACAATGGAAAGATTCCAACTTGTTGTCACTTGACATTGATTTAATTTGAGCTGCAAATTCTGTTGGGCTTTAGTCCAACAACCTTCTTCTGCTTTTCAAACTCAACTTAAAATAACTTGTGGATTCATTCGTCTAATGACGAAAACAAAATGTAGTGTTGACGCAGCGATCTATGACTGGGAGTATTTGCAAGCATTTGTTATTTTTCAGTTTAGAGAATAATACTTTCGGATAGAAAGTTGGTAACTGATTGAAAGTGAGTAGCAGTATTGAGATTTATACTTTAAAATGAAAAAAGAATGATTTAAATGTTAATTATTTATCAGTTTATTTTGGCAAACGTGTTTGGGATATTTTTACTTTTATCTGTAGTTTGTGACGGCCGTTATGTGGTCTAAGGAACTGTTAATTGCTAGGCAAACAGCAACCACATCAGGAAAAGCATTTGTTAAGAAATTTTACCCAAAGGTAGTGAAGACGATTGGGAAAGATGATAAAAAGTAAGAATTTTAATTTAATTTTGATTTTTTAAATGTTATTTATTGTTATTGAATTGAGTTGGGATGAAATTGAGTTAAAAGCTTGTTTGATATGTATTACCTGGTATACACAATTTAATTATTCATTCGCATGTTTTCCATTTTTGACCCCATTAAGTGCTACTCTCTGTAGGAATGAGAGGTCATTGTTTCCACCTGTCGTTGTCATAGTAAACTTAATAAAGTTGCTCTATTATTTTTTTATATATTTTTTTTATGTTTTGTTTTTGATTTTGATGGGAATTTTAATAAAAAATTAATTGTTTTTGATGAGATTTTAGTTTTTTTTTTAAATTATATTTTTTTTGTTTAAAAATAGATGATTTATGTAATTTTTTGGGTTAATTTAATTTTCTTTTGTTTCTATGGTTATAATTACATTTCTATTTTTTTAAATTATTTTTTGAAAAAAATTATATTAACTAAATAAATATAGAGTTAAGTTGATGTGTTGGTTTATTATTTTTTCATGTTTCCATAGAAACAATTAGTTTTTTCACTTTTATTTTTATTATAATATTTTTTGTTGGGAAAATATAATTTCTTTTTGTTATTTTTCTCATCATGACATCTAATCTATTATTCCTAGTGATGGAAGTAGTTCGTAGTTTGTGTAAATAACTTTTTTTAATTTCTAGATAGATAAATATTTTGCTTTGAAATGACATTTGTTGAATAATGAATACTATTTTATGAAATAAAAATAAAAAAAGTTTTCAAAGAAATAAACTTTTTCAAGCTGAAATTTTAAAAAAATGTCAATTTTAAAAAAACAATTTAAATAAATCCCGGAAATGATGATCAAATTGCCATCAAAACAAGAATATAAACTTTCAATATTATTAAATTTTAATAAATATTATTTAAAAAAATCGATTTTAATTATTTATAATTACTTAAAACAAAAGTTACAAACAAAATTATGTTAAAAAACATTGAAAACCGCACAATCATTTTATCTTTAATTATTAACGCCTTAAAGCCTTGATAAATAAATTATAAATCAAAGGACGCATTCCTGAAATAAATTAAATAAATTTTTTATTTCTTTTTATATTCTATTTTTTTTACTACTTATTTATTTATTTAGCTTTTTTTCTTTATTTCTACAAACCAACCTTGCACATATCCCGCCTTCTTTTGTTATTTGTGGATTGATTGTATTTAAGATAATCCATTTACTGTTCTTGAAATTGCACACAAAAAGATAAAATAAAAAGAAAAGTAGTGGTTGACCAAGTTAGCAAATTGAGTCAGCATTTGAGAATCCACTAAGTGAGATTGCAAATAAGCTCATTGTCAATTCAGAGTGGAATGAGAAAAGGATTTTAATTCATTCATAGATTCTAGAATTTTATCATTTTAGAATGTCTTTGAATTTTGATTCGAAACTTTTTCTTCGTTTGTTTATTTATTCTTAAAAAGTAGACTTGTGTTACTGTAGATCCTTTTTGGGTTATCTAAACAGTTGTTATTTAATTTCAAGCTGTATTATGTTACTAGTGAGTTAGCACAGGATGGTTTTGCGTTATGTTAGATAATCGACGTTCTACTGTTATGTTTTCTATATAAAATGTTAAAAGTCTTAGAAAAGTGATGCAATTAACGTTAGCATTTGTGCAAGCATTAGTTATATTAATGAGTACATTTATTTAATAGTTTCAAATTAGTTTTTTAATGTAGCTGACTTTAATTTTTCATTACTAAAATAAAAAAAGATTTACTAGGTAGATCTATGGATTAATTAAAGTAGAAGTGCAGCTTAATTTAAAATTCTTTTAATATTAAACTATCAATCTTAAGACAAATTTTGATTAATTCTATAACTGGATTTGATAATTTTTTGTTACACAGATTAATTTGATTGACCTAGGATCTGAATGGCTTCAATCATAATTTAGTTGTCTGTAGATACTGGATTCTGAGAAATTTAATCAGTTTGATCTGTATTTATATTTAGAAAATTTTCCGATTAAAATGGAAAATTTTGGAAAATTTTTGTTTACAGCTAAAAGATAAATAATAAATAAAGTTTTATGTTGCCTCATTACAAAATAACAAATAAATAATAAGCAAAAAGTGATGAAACAAAAACAATTTAATAAATAATTAGTGTGAAACAAATTAAAAATAAAGAATACAAGTAAAGTGTTAAAGGAATTTATGACAAAACAAAAACAAATTAAACAAAATGCTCACTAATTAAAAAAAAAATTAAAAATACAATATTTACATTTTTAACCAATCAAGTGCTGTTTACTCTTACATCCACTAATTTCCTTTAGCAATTACTAATTACCATGGGAAAGAGTATAATCAAATAATTAATATTAATTAATATTAATAAATTAATAAATTGAATAAAAAAAAATTACATTTTCCTGACGTCATAAAGTTATGTTAGCCAAAGAGATTACTGCACACTAAGTTGACAGTAGAGGAAACGGAAGTGAATATTTTCTTCTTGTTGTGTATCCAGGAAGTACGTCCTGACTATGTGTTTTGGAAGAGTTTAAATGCCATGCTGATCTTTGTGCATGATCATGATTATTGTAAGAAAGGTTTATTTTTTTTTTGTTTTTAAAATTTTTTATTTTAAAAAATAAGAAAATTTTATTTATTTATTTCTATTTATTTTGATTTGTTTAATCTGTCTTGTAAATTGTTTTGTTGCTAAGGTTATGTGTGAATTTGAACTGATGTTTCTCTCTAGGGTTAAGGAGGAGATGGATTTAGACACTTTTCCAGTTTTACTGCGGTTTAGTACTTTAGAGTAAGTAGTTTATATCTGGTTATTTTCTAATTTTATTGGTTTGATGTGGTTTATTAATTAGGTGATGGGAATTGGGTATTAAAGTGTTTTAATGGTTGCATGTGAATAGGAAATTAACATTTTTAAAAGTGATAAAAGTTTTTTTTTTTAAATTTTAAATAAATTTTTAATAAATTTGTAAAAAAATTAATTTTATTTCTATTTTTTATTCTAATATTTTATGGAATTTATTAAATCACTCATGTTTATATAATTTTTATAATAAATAATTATATAAATTTTATAATATTTTATTATAAATTTAAATTTAATTTAAAATAATTTAATGTGAAATATGTTGGAAAAAACTTCTCGGAAATTGCAATTTTTGATACGAAAGTTTACACAGCATTTGTCACGTTAAGACTGCCTGCTTCCAAATAACTTCCGACATCTGGTGACGCAAATCGGTAAATTTAATAATAAAGAGCGGGTGTTAACTTCTTTTAGCATTAGATAACTAAAGATCGACACAAAACGGCTCATCCATGACATCTCATATGAATTAATAAAACAACTCAGTGGGTGTTAGATTGTGACATTAAAGGAGATAAATTATAACCTAATTACATTTTCCAAAAAAGTTTTTGAAAAATAAAAAAAAACAAATGGCGCTGTAGGCAGTTGAATTAGTTGTAACTGGTTTCTTTTTATTTTATACTGATTATTTTTCTTGTTCAATGGTTTCCAGCAAAATGTTTTGTTTTTATAGGTTGTACAAGTTAAAGTTGAGTTAGGGAATACGTGGGATTTGTGTCTTGAGAGATTGGATGTAGAAAAAGGTGAAACAAGTGTAAATTTAATTTAAAAGGTTGTATTTTTGTTAGAACGTTTCATTCACACGATGTGCATTGAATTTTAAATTGTTGGAGGAGATTTTTCATGTAAGTAGAGCAGTTGGTGTAAACCTGTTTTGAAGGGAAATGATGCCTTAAAGTTAGAGGTTATATTTATATTTATACATATATAATGAAAGTAGTTTTGAGGTAAATTAATTCAGTTAGCATGAAATTAGAATTTGGTGTAACGGGAAATAGGAAATGTGTGAAATGGTGATTAAGCAGTTAAATATAATGGAATAAAGGAGGAGCTTAGAAATCTGGATAAGTGGATGCTTTAATATATGACAATAAAAAATGTTAAAATATTTATTTTTATGATTTTTTTTTAAAGTTAACATTTGAAAAAAAATTCTGTATTGAATAATAGGAAGGTTGAATGAAATGGTAAAAAAAAATGAAAAATTGAGCAGGTTTTTTGTGGACAAGATGAAATAAATGTAAAAATGCTGAGTTATGTAAATACAAATAAATTGCAGTTTTGAAAAATGATTTAATTTTGTTATATAAAAATACTGCAGGCAAATTTTTTGACAAATGCTCTTTAGCTTAATGAACATTAAGAATGGCTATTAACCATTGATCAAGTTGGCATGGTAACTAAGTCTTCGATTACAAGCTTGCCCTTAGAAGATGTAATGAGTGGTCAGACTAAATCTCTTCAAATACATTATTTGTAAAGAGAGAATAAGAAACAAACAAAAGAAATTTTCTTGTTTGTGAATTATTTATGTGGCAAATAAGGACACAGTAATTGATTTTCGTGAACAAAATTACTATGATTTATCATATAGATTAAACGAAAATAGACAAAAAAATAAAATATTTATTTAACTAACTAACTGTATCCGATTTTCATGTCAACAAAACAAATACAATTTTAGCCATCTAGTGAGGAGAAAGCGAAGTTATCTAACGGGAATCAAGTTCCAGGTAATTCTTTATCAAGATTCTAGATTTTTCAATCTAGATAAAGAATTTCTAGATCAAAATTCAACTCTACTGTGAATTTATTCAATTATTTTAATTTTTCTATAAATGTTCTAAAAGATGTTTAGAAAAATCTTGTAAAAACACTGAATATTATACAATTGTCTGCCATCTGTAGGTAGATTTTAAGTTAGAATCAGTCATTTTGATTATTATTATTCCTATTGGAACTGTGATTATTAATTTTCCAGATAATTAAAATCTCATTACTTTTCCAAGTGATTCTTTATCACTCAATTTCTTCGAGTAGCGCCGTTACATTATTTAGTTTCTTTAGCATTGCAACAAAATCCTGCGTGCTATATTTATCCTAAGAACAATTGTATTCGTAAAAAATGAGAAAAAAATTCATAATTTACTGCATACATTAACAAGGTGAAAAATGGATATTGCATTTTAAATGTTTTTTCATCCAACACCGATTTTAGTAGCAATATGTAAATCACATCAAAAATTGGAAGTACGATCATAATTAAAGTCTTCGGTGCAAACCGCACGCCATTTATTACACCCTTAATGATAAATAAATATTTCTTTAATATTAATTTTTAAAATTAAAAAAATAAAATCACAATTTGGCATTTAATTAATTATTAAATTAATTAATTACCTCATAATACTTGTTATTAAAACACCGAAAAGAGGTGATGAGCAAATTCTCATTTTCTGACACCAGAGACCGCGCAATAAAATAAAAGCGCTCTGTAGTAATGTCACGACACTTATCTATTAAGATGACACCCACATATGATCACTAATTACTTTTGTGGATCACATGAAATTTATTTCCATGGTTAACGTTAAATTAGACCCAATCTCAACTTTAAGTCTCTTGTCTAATTCAATACGCATGCGTGCGTGATTATTTTTCGAATTGGAAGCCAATATTTTACCAACTAAAGACCTTCAGATTATTGTTTTTCTTTTTTTATTTTATTTAGTCCTTTAACTTTAACACGTCACGTCGAACACGATCGGACTGTATTCCCTGGTCGGCCATTAGATTGGAGGAATTGAGGGAATTGAACGAACTGAAGAAAAAAGATTTATGATTAAATCCTGGGAGACTTGTGTGGAATCTTTTTCTCTTATTTAAGAAAAGTTTTAATGGCGTGACTATATATAGTTAGAAATTGTTATAATGTTGGTTTTATTGAAAATCAATAGCTTTGTTTTGCTAGTAAAAAGGTTAATTAAGATGAAAGTAATTTTTTTAAACGGTGAGTTATTTAAGTAGTTACGTAATAAATTATGTATTTATTCTATTAAAAGTTGGCTAGTTGTTTTTGTCGTTGAGATTGTACAGTTGATGGATTTTGTAAAGGGGAAATGTTGGGGATTATAATCGATGCATAATTATGCTGTGGTTTTAATTTTAATTTTGAAGAGATTTGTGATTTACTAATGATGTTGGGAAATGCAGATTGGTGCGGGTTTCTATTATATATTTTTTCATCCTGTTATTTTAAAGAAAAATGGTTTGACAGGTTGATTGATAATATGCTGTTGTAAAAACTCACTTGAAATGCTCTGATTGTGATCATTTTTATTTATAAAAAAAATTGTTAGATAATGTATGCACGTCTAGTTTTCACAAGGGTCTATTGCCAACTTGATGTTTAAATCTTGTAAACCAGTAAATCAAGTTAATAAGATAATGTTTTATGATCATACTAGTTGTAGAGATACTGCTTTAAAAAGCAGAGAAAATATTTTTCGTTTTATTTTTTTAATAAAATAAATAATTAACTTGAATAAATGCAATGAGAGAATATGTTAAATAAAAATGGACATTAAATTTGCAATTTAGATTTACTTAGAAACTGTGAAACTAATGATGTTTCAAGTTTTATTTTTGTTAAGCAAATTTCTAAGTTATATAAAGGATTTGTTATTAAATGAATATACACTATTGATTAAAATTTGAATTTTATTCAGAAAAGATCATCATCAGAACAAGTAGTTAGAACAATGAAAATAATAAGAAAATGAGAAAATTGCTTGGTTTTTTCAATTATGTTATGTTAAACATGTCAGGTTGGTTTTTTATCCAATGTCAACTGCAGCTGACTTGTGAGATATGTTCAATAAATGATGTAAATCCTATGAAAAGAGCTCAAATTTTTTTGAGTAGATGCAAATTTTAAGCTTAGTATCAACTACAGGTTTGATTTATCAGATGTTTTACTATATAATAAAGGTATGTGTATATGGAGGATGGCCAAGAGTCATCATTAGGGTGTAGATAAGTCCTTTTTTGCCTGTTTTTTTCCTGAGTTGATAACTGTAGGCTTTCGTTGGGTAAATATGTTTCATGATATTGGGAATATTTTGATCAAGTTTTATACTGCCTATTTTAGGGGTTAGTGCCTGTATGGCTTTTTAATGCCTGAATTGCCTTGTTTGTGATTTTTCCCATTTTTACCCAAATTTTCTTTCATTTTGACTTGCTTTTGCTAAAAAAAGTGATAGGAACAGCTTCACAAGGTGAAACAACCCATTGTGCACATGATGTTGTGAGGAGGTCTTCCCAATGTCTGGTTCTGACACTGGCTAATGGTTAAAAAATAACCAAATCATGATGTTGTGAAGATGTCTGATAATGGTTGTTAACCAACATAATAAAAATTGACATCCTTA
>JAQFZN010002018.1:0-12890 GCA_034687075.1 Geophilus carpophagus | reverse complement strand
GGTGCGGCCTATTCAATGTATGTTTACATAATAAGCCCAAACATGCGGCTTATACAGGGGTGCGGCCTATCCATAGGAGCGGCTTATATGCGCTAAAATACGGTAATTTAAATACAAAATCAATTTCATTAACAAATTAATTAGAATATAAAATTATTCTAACCTCGTTATTTATCGTAAAGTTTTGAATAATTATTCCCTAAGTTTGTCACAATGATTGCTGAGTTGCATTACTCTTTCTTCTCATACTTCTTTTTCATTAACAGCTTGTACAAATGAAAACTATAATACACAACTCATTAAATAACTTGTTTCTGCAACATTATTTTAATAAAAACCTCATGCTCCAAGAAAATGTTCTTCAAAACTTCTTCACTGTTTCGGAAATTAGTCAATTCTTTGATCATTTCGTTTAACTAAAATATTAAAAAATTATTTTAAATATTTAATAAGAAAATGGAAAAGATTTACCTCATCCTTCAAGTTCTTAACTTGTCATTCCAAATTCTTTCACTCATTTATAAGTGCAGTTTTTTTCTTATTCTATTTGTTGCTTTCTTCAAATTTTGACACAACTTCAATTCTTTTTGAATTGTTTCCAGTTGATTTTCTAAGCTAAGGATTGAGTCAAATTTACATGTGTGAGATGCATGGAGCCAAACGACAGTCTATAAAAGAACTCTAGTGGCGAGAAGTGGTATTTTACATCTAAAAGTTCATGTCACATTTTATGATAATTGTTTTCATTTTTAGATTTAAGCTATTTGCAATAAATGTTTTAAGTTTGATAAATACTTTTTATCAAGTTTAAGTAAAACATCATTATATAATTACATCTTATTATTAAATTAAATTGTAATCAAATACCATCTGGAAAGTAAATTTATCATATAACAATAAGTTGTCTGCTAGTTACATGACTTGTTAGTAATCAGTACATTGCTTTTAGATGTAAACAGAATTTTATCAAAATTCTGGTTATTAGGAAGGATAACATTCTCTTAGTAAAATCCTTGATCTTTAATAGTGTTTTATTCAGAAGCCTTCTTAACAGGTATTCTGACTTTTTTTGATAGAAAATGCTTCTTCATTCATCTCTTGAATCTAAGCCATTAAAATCATTTTATACAATTTTTTGGGGTTTTTATGAGAAGGAAGAGGACAAAAGTGTCTACTCTCCCAGAATGGTCAAACTCTTCAAAAATCACATAAGTTCGAGAAACAGAGAAAGACAGGAAAAGAAGCAAGGCAGGAAAACACTTGCAAAATTTTAAAGGGAAGCGCCATGATAATTGTTAAAATCAGGCAAACTTCAAATGTTTTCAAATTTAAGGTATATTTGGGTTTAGATTAATGTTTAGACTAATTTGGAAATGGTGCAATAAAGAGATTTTTACTACTTTTTAGCAAAGTAAACATAGAAAATTGATTTTAAAAATAAGAAACTGGTACTTGCTCAATTCCATAAGTGGGTTTACTCATATTAGCTTGTGTTAACAGAATTTTGATAACTTTAATCATTTGCAATTTATTTAACTGGAACACTTATCTCTGAACACCCTGTTATAATTAATCATAATTAATTAATTTAATCAATTCTATGTTACTTGAAAAACTTAAAAAAATCTTTGTGTTACAGATCAAGTACAAATCTTAAACGTGTACTTGATCTGTAACACAAAGATTTTTTTATTATATTCAAACACATCGAAATATTGTTTTGTCTTTCAAATCTTTCAGACATTGGAAATGTGGTTAATGTTTAATCCAATTCATCAACCTACTTTGTGTAATTGCTTATACGTTCAGAAGCTTGGTGCAAGGAGCATGTTTTCACCACAAAGAATGAAAAAATTCAAGGGGGATAGGATCTATTCTGTCCCAGAACCCTCATTTGTACACTACTGACAATGTTGGATGCGGTGTTGTGTCCAATTGTAATTTAAGAGATTGCTGTGATGAAGGTAGTACAAATTTGCATTTTGTTGAATGTACGGATGGAACTAAATTGGTTTTCGACATGAACACAAATAATGTTCACTGGCTTCAGAAAGACAAAAAATCTCTTGATAAATTTAGTGAAAGAATTGCAGATACTGTAATAAGATTTCTGTTCCCAGTCTAGCTTTGATTTAAACTAATATTTTTATGTGTTTATACACTAGAATGGCCAGAAAGATACACATCTTTTATTAGATAGATGAGTATTACTAACTAAGCCTTTTGTTTGCACGAATAAGACGTGCTTAAGTTAACTCAAATCACTCAAAAAATTCCTGCCGAAAACAATTATCATTTAAAATCAATATAAAAATTAATCAGGCTGCAAGTATTTGATGTGCCACAAAATAGCCTTTATTTGCACAAATAAGGCGTGCAAGTATTTGATAAATCAAAGAATTATTATAAGTTTTAGCTTACATGACTACAGTACATTTATTTAACAATAACAGTTACACATTACACATCTCGAGTAAGATAAAATAAAAACAACAATTTGGCAGTAACATGGAAATTAGTTAAAATTTTATAATTTTTTAAATAAAAACCGAAATAATGATATGTAATAATTAGAACTGCAATTTTGTACTTCTACTCGTACAAGTTAGCATATACTTCTCGGCTTATTTTAACATAATAATCCTTTTCTTCAGGAGTCATTTTAACAATTAATTCCAGAGTGATCGCACTTAAAGCGACCTTCGCATTGCCAACACTCACGGA
The DNA here is from genome assembly GCA_034687075.1 of Geophilus carpophagus. Taxonomy (NCBI): domain Eukaryota; kingdom Metazoa; phylum Arthropoda; class Chilopoda; order Geophilomorpha; family Geophilidae; genus Geophilus; species Geophilus carpophagus. Next base: position 10,166 of record JAQFZN010002018.1, on the reverse strand, counting down.
AGCTTCTTCTTCTTCATCCTCATCATCTATCAAACCAACTTCTTCTTTATTTTCCATTTCGTTATTAACAGCTATATTCTTTTTTTCAGATGCCAAAAGAACTTGCATAATATCCTGCGATTCAGCTGTAGTTTCTTCTTTAAATGCTCTAACAGTTGACAATGCCTTCGGTTTATCAACATCATTAACTGTACTCTCAGCTATCCAAATTGGTATCTCTTTCTTTGGTTGATACGATGTTATAGTTTCTTCACCAAAACTAATCATTGTTTGATTATTATTTTGTGTTTCATCGCCACTAAAATTAACTTCCCTTTTAATAATATAGGACAAGTTGACTGGTTCTGGATTAAGCAATTCCAATGATAGTGTGAAATTGTCGGCATCACGTAATAATGAACATATTTCTTTAAACCGTTTATTAAATGTTGCCAACAATAATCGATTAGTGAGTGCAGTGCAATTCGTTGGTTTGAAAATTAATTAACAAATCTATGTCAAGATCTGTAAATGTTTTCAAGCAATTTGTACATTTAAATTTACCTCTAATCGAGGCAAGTTTTTCTTCCGTTTCAATTTTCTTCTTCATAGTGTGTAATTTATATTTGACAATATTGACAAGAATTTTGTAATTAATGTAATAATAGATATGTTTTAAAACTTTCTTATCACATTGTTTAGCAATTTTCATTTGAACTTGGACGAATTGATCAGATTGTAATTGTGTTACGAATAATTTCAGTTGTTTTCTTTCAAATTTTAGCAAATCCTTTAATGTATACAGTGGTATTGTAAATTTATTTTCAACAAAATGCAATTTATCTGTAAATATTAAATAAATAAAGAAATTAGTATTGAACTGAGTATTTATTGAAATGAATAAAGTACCTTATTTGATACCAAGCAGACCAAGCAGACCAATGGATGGAGAACAGAACAAATCTTAGCATGAGAACAAATCTTAATGCTGTAATAAGAAATGGCAAATTAATGATTTAAATTAGGGTTGTGCCGAATATCAAAATGTCTCAAATAACGAATATCAAATATTCAGAAATATTAAATATTGAATGCCTTAATCACAACTAATCACAAAATATGTCATGAGTTTGTTAAAAGTGACAAAATGACTTTTAATTACCTAGTCAGTAAAGCAAAATAATAACAAGAAATTTATGCACTTCTTGTCGTTCTTATTCTTTTGTTGTTTTGAAATTAAGATTACCACGGTAAAAGAAACAAGAATTTTTATTACAGTTACATCTATTTGTCCGAATATTTGATCGAATATTCGAAAATCATAGATATTAGACCAAATATTCGATTTTCGAATAGTGCAACTTTAATATTCAGCTGAATGTCGAATAGCTAATTTCGGCTTGAATAGGTCGAATACCAAATATTTCTCGAATATTCGGCACAACCCTAATTTAAACAATCATTAAATAAACTATAAACTGTGTATGATTAGTTTATTCATCAAGATTGATGAATTCACTAGCCAAGTTTACCTTTTAAGCAGTGGATGGCATAGATTCAGTTATCCAAAGCATTGAAGCGGTAATCAATTTTAGCACCATTTGCAAGTGATGTAAATAGCGTTATTGTTTCTGATTAGCCATGCTATTTCTTAAAATAGCGTGGAAAATTAGAGTTAAGAGTCAAAAGTTATAATTATGAGCTTGTAACTCATAATTATAATGTTTAATTGGCTGCCGCAAACTCTATTTACCTGATTTAAAGTAACAGTAAACCTGCTTTACTTGTTGTTAAATTCTTGTAAACTTATTAAAAAAGACTTGTAAACTTATTAAAAAAGATTTGTAAATTTCTTGTAAATCTCTCGTTAAATTTTTTTGTAAATAGAGGAGTCAACACTTTTCACATAATTTCATAGTTTTGCACTATTTATCATCACAAGCTTAAGTTAGCTTAGAAGTCAAATTAACTCCAAGGTAAAACAATGTATTCTTGTATTTTTAAGAAAAATTTTGGGACTTGTGATCCACTATCTTGAGTGAGGTTAATCAGGTTAGATTAACCAGTATGCCCTGATAACTCTAAGCTAAACTCAAGAGTAGTGATATCAAGCCTAGTGCTATCAATGGACTACAAATACAAGATTTCTGTGCAATAGAATCAGGCTACAATGGGAACCCTCCAAAATTCTTAAAATTAACAAAGTTAAATTGCAGACTTATTATTAATTATAATTAAATCTTGTTCTTGTAAACTCTTTTGACAAGAAGTAACACAAAGGCCACCCCATTTCTTCATTTAGGCCTATGTCTATGCCTTGCCTTTTATAATCTGGTTTTCCCATATGACCATTTTCTTCCACAGAAGGTTTTCACTCACTGGGCACTAACCATCCTCTGCTACCATCTAAAAATGTTGGTGGTCAATCAGAACACTCATCCAATTCCATAAGGGATTAACACTCCTTTTTAGTGTGTAACATAATATATATTTAAACTAAAACATAGTTGCTAAGTTAACAACATATTTTGTTTTAATTATTGAAATTTAAATAATCCAATTTTGTTGATTGTTTTTAACATGACAATATTTATAGAAAAATTTATAATTAATTATTTTATTCAAACCTAGCAAAAATTTAAATAAAATGTAAAATATAAGAATAAATTAAATAATAAATTCAAAAACATACCACAGTGGTTCTCAACATTTTTCAATGGTGACCCCCAATTTCAAAAAATGTTTCTTGTGACCTATCCTTCTTTCCAATTAGATAAAAAATGACAAAAATGATCCTATATATATATAACTTTTTAAAAAAAATTTAATTAATTATTATTTTTTGTGAATTTAAGTCAATTTATTTTAAATTTTTGAAAATTTGAAGTTTTGTAAATTTTTGTGAATTTTAGTTTTTGATATTATTTAGAACACAGAAAATTATCTCTTTTACAGTTTTTTATTTAAAACTGATTGAACAAAAAAGTAAAAAATGCACAATCATTTAGCTGAATTTAAATCAATATTTTTCTAACTTATATAACACAGTTGAAACATGACAAAATCAAAAATTTGTAATTTAAAGCACTCAACAAATCATTTATAAGAAAGTAAGTTAAAAAATTATTTAATTACAATTTACTTTATTAACTTTAAAAATATTCTTTTGTAGACCAGAATAAACAAGTGCTCGCAATAAGATAATAAAATTAATAACACAACTAAATATTAAAATATTACTTACCAAGAGATACTGTAGTATGCAATAGGTGGAAGACAAGAAACAGTTGTAATAGTGAAACACATTTTGCAGCAAAAACTTAATCCACACATGAAGAAGGAATAAAAAAATGGCACACTTTACTTGTTTTATTTTCTTTTTGTAAAGAGAAGGGTTTAATAGGAAAGAAAATGGCTTAAAATAAGTCACTAAACAGATGGATTTTATTCATTGAAAGGGAAGGGTTGAACAGGAAAGAATGTGGGTCAAAATCAGTCATCATATTCTTGGAAAGAGAAGGGTAAAGGTAATGGAATAGAGAAATCCAAGGTTCCCAGTGTAAAAATTAAAATCACATATTTTATTATTTGACCAATGATCAGAGTGTGGGGCCTAACAAATCACAAAGCCGTAAGCGGTGCACAACCTGCACTCCCCCTGCTCTGATTGTGGGGCACAAAATCTTGTGGGGGATGCAAATTTTGCGCTCCCTTCAAGATTGCGCCCGGTGCAGAGGCACTGATGGCACCACCCTACTTACAGCTCTGTTGCCACAACAACTATAATTCCTGTGCCCCATCATGGACCCATTACTGTTCAATCGAAAATTGAGGAATTAGCAATAAAACACCGGCGAAGTATTAGTGAACCTTCGGTCCCAACTCAAGTTCCAGCATGGACGAAACGCGAATTTCGAAAGTCTTGTGAGATTAATTTGGCAAATTATATATTTATTTGGTTTAATATTTTTACAATTTTTACAATTATTTTAGAAGGTGATGATGATAAACCTAAAGAAATTACTGAATTATTAATTGAGACACCAAGTAGTGCTGTTAATCCGAGAATTGGCTTTCTGTAAATTATATACTTATTTTAATTGATTAAAAAAATAATTATAAAATTAAAATAAAGATATTTTCACAGAAACAAGAAATCATGACGATCAATCGATTTAGTACCTTCATGGGCGCATGATTTTGTATCTAAAACAATTATCAAACCTGAAAAATGCATCGCTGTATTAACATTATATTAAATCTATGAGTTAAATTATATTTATATATTTAAATCTCTTTTAGTGTGATAAACGAATTAGATTTGGTAGATTAGCACTTCATTGTAAAAGTTGGATATTAGTGTGAATTATATTTATTCTAGAAATTTGAAAAATGAATTAGCTAATTCATTTTTCAAATTTCCAATGCCGATTGACCTGTCATGTTGATTGTAAGGATCAAACAGTGATTCTCTGCACATCGCTTTCTAACACTCCTGGAAGTAGAGGATTAGTTGTAAGTTGGTTTATTAATTTTGTTTTATATTAAACCATTTATTAACAATTATTAATTTGGTTTAGGAATCAGTTGTTGGTGATTTTGCTCCTAAAGAAGCGCCATTCATTCTACCATTGATTGTGCATTGCGTTTTAGAAGTTGAGTCTCGAGGCTTATACAGAATATCACATTCTGAGAAAGAAATTAAGGATATCAGAGAGAAATTTTTAGATGGCAAATAAAATAATTTCAATTTATTAATATTTCTAAAACAATTTTTTCATGTATCGGTTTTAGAGATTGATTGTGTCTAGTGTTTAATTTTAATATTTAATTTTAAATATTTAAAATAAATATCACACAAAATAATTAAATTTATTCAAAAACACTGGAATTTTTATTTATGAACCTTGAAACTAAAAACAACTCATGAGGCGTAATTTTCAGTAATTTCTTCACTATCATGTCTTTAAATGTCCACTCAAATTGCATTTTTTAATAGGTCAACACGACATCTCCACGCGTCGTCTTTGCTTCCTGAAAAGAGATAGGAGAATCGGTTTTGCCGACATGCGTTTGTTTGGTCTATTTTCCAATTGTAACCGAATTAGACACCTTTTGATATGAATTTGCCTTAATATGCCCACAAGAGATGTACTTTTTTCAGGCACAAAGTAATAAAACAAAGTGAAAGAATGAGAATTGAAAATAATTAAGTGGCAGAATTTTATTTGTTTTTTAAAAAAATAAAAATAAACATTAGATTTGTTTTCACGTGTTAAATATTGTAAAAAATTGTAAAAAATTAAGAAAAATTGTAAAAATTTGTAAAAAATTAAGAAAATTTGTAAAAATTTGTAAAAAATTAAGAAAAATTATAAAAATTTGTAAAAAATTAAGAACAATTGTAAAAATTTGTAAAAAATTAAGAAAAATTGTAAAAATTTGTAAAAAATTAAGAAAAATTGTAAAAATTTGTAAAAAATTAAGAAAATTGTAAAAATTTGTAAAAAATTAAGAAAATTGTAAAAATTTGTAAAAAATTAAGAAAAATTGTAAAAATTTGTAAAAAATTAAGAAAAATTGTAAAAATTTGTAAAAAAATTAAGAAAATTTGTAAAAATTTGTAAAAAATTAAGAAAAATTGTAAAAATTTGTAAAATTAAAAATGTATAAAATTAGGCAGCCTAGACGTTCTGTGTTCAAGACCTATTTTAGACATGATTAAAAATTTTAATCATTGCATTATAATTTATAATGCCACCTGTGCGAAGTTTTTGACTTGTTCTGAGCATGACGTCATTGGAAGACAAGAAGTAGCTACCCAGAATGCGATTGTTTGTTCACATTGATAAAGTGAACTGCAATTTGTTTTTCTATGTGAAAGAAATTCCAGTTCACTTTTTGATAATTAGTAATGTTATTTTTTTTATTTTATTATACGCATTGTTTACAATGTTACATTTTTGTAACTTGGCGAATCATAACATTGTTCCACATTGCGCATGTCTGCAGTAGAACTAAAGTTTTTTGCGTCATTTATGGCGGAAAGTGTGGTCACGGTCTTGTGTTCGTTCCAAGATATTTTCTTTGTTATGCCGAATGTTTTTCTGAAATTCGATTGAAATGTGTGAGTTTGTAAGGTTGTATTTTGTCATTTTATCATTGAATCACGAAAATAGATGTATCGTATTGTGTTAATCAAATTCTCGATGCGGTTTTCCTGAGCCAAAATGGCGGCGCATGTGTTTTTTTATGGCTGCCGTTGTTTGATTTCTTGTTTTCGAATTTCTCTACATAGTCTTTTTAAGTGTTAATATTTCTATTACTTCGTACATATTTTGTTGATATGTTTGAGGAAATCATGTAAGACCTCATCAATTTGATGAATGAGGCTTTGAATCCACTGATTTTGTTTGATTTATTGTCATTATTAGTGTTTTTGCTATAAATCTGCTGCAAAATCTTTGATATTTCCAACTGGTGCTTTTGTATTTTTTTGTACAAGTTTGATTTTCAACACTTTTCTCAGATTGATTTGTCTTTTACTCAATTTAGTATTTCTTTGTAAACTGAGTGATTTTGAACATTTTGAAAAAAAAACAACTAAAAATTTATTCTGAAGACGAAAACAGCAACACACACAAACTGTGTCATCAAATTTCAAAAATGCAAATTTTTTTTCATTAAATTTGCTTTGTATTATATTTGTATTGATTTATTCACATAAGCATCACCTCTGACTGGACATTAAGAAACCATCATAGATGTGAGGCTCATCACAGGCTCAGCTTTGTCCAATTATTATATTTTTAAAAAATTAAGATTTTAATATTGCAATATTACTGACATTGATTCAAAAGTAGTGATTCAATATTAGAAAATGGAATTTTTATGCTTGAAAAAATTTTATATTTTGATACTAAATATCAAAATATTGATATTAATATCAAAAGCGTAGTTTCTCAAATGGATTCTCTGCAAATGATTTATGAAATGTTCATACAAACATGCATTTTTTAAAAATTTTATTGCACGTTATTTATTTTGTGTTTTGTAAGAAAATGTTGGATACAAATGAAATACAGTTTGATATTTGAAAAAAGGATATTTTGATTAAATTTTGTTGAAATATCTTAAAAAACACAGATCTGATAATTGAGACCTAATTTTATTACATGTATATCCAGCAGATGAGAATGCTCTTTTGCACTCCCCACTGGTTGGAACAATAACCAACAAAATGTCATATGCCAAGTCACCCCTTGATCCACTTTGATCAAAAAAAGTAATTTCTTTTTTATTCAAGCTAATCTGTTTTTTGGAACTTTTGTTGCAGTTTTAGTGATTGCTATCATAGCTTTTGATATTGCATTTTGCAATTGACTATTTAGTTCTAGTATTTTGACTTCATCATTACTCTCAATAAAGGTAGGATAATCATCTTTTTGTTCAATTTTCTCTTCGATAACATGTTTATCAAAATGTTTAATTATGTTTTCAATCAATGTAGCAATTTTGCTGTAACTTGTGTGCACTTAAAGAAGGAGACTAGAGAATTCAGTGCATGTCTGCTTAATTCTTCTTTTCCAAAAAAATGGTTTCATAAAACAGTAAATCCAAGATGGGCCTCCATTGAAATTAGCTATTTTTTTTAGACTAGCCATTCTTTTAGCTTTCAAAAGAATTGCAACTGTTGGAACAGACTTCCTTGGGCTTTCCCAGTAAGTCTCTCAATGGCATCTGAGCTTGCTTAACTCCTTGGCTATGAGTCATGGAGTTGTTTTATATCTTCATGGCCGTGCCAGTCAAATGGTACAATCATGGGTAGGGAGTTTGAATGGCACTGACTTTGTCCGCAACACTAATAGTGCAGGCTTAGAAGTCCTCTTAGCATAGTAATAAAGCATATTATTTGCACTTAAATAACATCTGAGTCCTAATTTATTAGTGCCTGCTAACGAGTTACATGACATGCCTAAATGTGCCATGTTGGGGTCCTATCCTTAGGATTTGAACTAGTAGACAAATTTATTTCCTAGACTATCCTGAGAATTGGCAAACTGTAGTGGAGGTCCAAATCTTCAATCAAATTACAGAAAATTGTTCTGATTTCTGGTTCAGTGACAGGGTATTGACCTAAGATTGGAGCAAACAGTACTGACTTTAAAATTTGACTACGAAGAGGTGTCCATTCCCAAGGTGTATTTGCCTGTAGGAGCTGTCTTAAAGAATCAACCTTCTCTGCAAAATGAGGGAGAGAGGGTGAATAAAATTGTTCCATTCCTAAAAATGACTTTACTGCTGTCATATTTTTAGGTTCCTCCAATTTCAAAATGGCATCTACATTGCTCTTTAAAGGCAAGTGACAAGTCGAACAATAAATACCGACAGGAAGACACTATTAGTCAGAATTGGTTTCTTTAATTCCATGGCGGGAACTGGAAAACATGCCACTTTCTTCTTTCGTAGTCTTTCTTTATTGTAAAAATAATTTTATTTGAATTATTTTATATTAATCACAATGTCATCATCGACATTAGGGGGTTTCAATAAGTCACTGATTATTTTGATTAGTTGATTATTTGATTATTCACATGATCAACTAATCAAAATAATCAAATAATCAGAATAATCAGTGACTTATTGAAACTTCCTAATAAACAGATGCAATTCATTAAGTGAATCAGTTCACGGTTCAATATCTAGGATAAAATTAATCAGTTTCTTGTAAGTAAATTCAAAGATTTCGATTATCATATCTAAAGATATATATGATAAAAAAAATTCTCATTTTGTGTGCATTGTAAAAAAAAGTTTTATTTTATTTATTAATTTTTTTTTTTTTCATAAAAAGAACTTACAACTCCATTGAATTCTGATCTGGTCCTAAATTTAATGTTATTATTGGACCAAATGGAAGTGGAAAATTGACAATTGTTTGTGTGATTTGCTTGGGATTGGGAGAAAAAAACCAAAATTTTTGGAATAGCTGGAAATCCTTCAGATTATATCAAACATGGATGCAATAAAGCAACACTGTAATTTTTAATATTTTTATTATAGCATATAATTTTATGATATTTTATTGGATTTACTTATTTCTGTTACAAAAATTCACATTTTTCAGATTAACATCCCTTGATTGTGTCAATACTTTCAAGGGTCTCCAAATGACTTTCATAGCTATTAGTGGCCATGATAATGTTATCTTGGTATGCATGCACATCTTTCATGCTTCTAAATAACTGGTCCATAATGTGCTGAAGTATCCCATTGGAAGCGATAGTTCCAAAAGGTAACCTAGTTACCGCAAACAATCCTTTATGGGTATTAACAGCTGCCATTAATGTGCTTTCCCAGTCCCATCTAATTTGTTGAAAAGCTTGCTTAACATCAATCTTGCTAAAATATGTCTTGCCATCAAAGGTATCAAGAATATCATTAATCTTAGGAATGGGATAAGGATCTAGCAAAATAGCCGTATTTAGCATCTATATCTATATTTCTCAAAGTTTGTGTGTGTGTCCGCCTATACACGCACTCAATTTAAAGCCAAACTGCACAAAACTTAGCAGGGATACTTATCATCAAAATTGTAGGTCAACTGTGAAAAAATTTTGAAAATTGAATGATTATTTATTTAAAAATAAATAAAACAAAATTTTGCAAAGTAGCCAATCAGGTCCATTCAATTTCGGTTAAATTAGGTTTATGGCCACCAGGTGGTCACCACCAAAATCAAATAAACATGTTAATGTGAAATCTGTATTAAATCTTTGTGTCGTAATCATCAATTAACCAGAGTCAATTGCACAAAATCAGACCTGGTTCTGCTTTATAATTTCGTCAATTTCTGTTAAAAATTGTTTTTTATTTTTATTTTAAATATTTTTTATACCTAGGCAACGATATTATTTGTGTGATACAGAGATAGCTAGGGTGACCATTCATTCCGTGACGCAATCCGGGACATTGTGCAGGGGGGCGGGGGGCAGAAAATTTTACCAAAAAATTTGATAATTCACCTTAAATACAAATAGATAAATACAAAAAAAAATTTATTTGAAGCTTAAATAGTTTTTAAAAGAGTATTTTTCAACAGAAGGAACCTTTTAAGAAGTTCATCACATTTTTCTATTTGTTGCCATTTGGAAATAATGGTTATTGTTATATTTTAACTACTCTTG
>JAQFZN010002017.1:0-12896 GCA_034687075.1 Geophilus carpophagus | reverse complement strand
CCGAAGCACTAAGTACTATGGTGGTCAATCTTACGCACTAGTGACTAGACGCGCCATTGACGGACGCGCCAAAAATGTGGTCCCTGGGGCCCACAGGCTGGTGCCTCCTTGGTCTATTGGATAATCTAGCACTGCTTGTTAACAAGGGATTTATGAGTAGAAAATCCACGCTTTGTAGTAAAATACAACTTGTCAAATGTATGATTTCTGTCACAACTCCTTAAGCAACAAACTTCCCAACCTTCTTAGCAAGTCTCGTTCAACCTTGCTTAAATCTCACATTATGCACATCTACAGTTGCCAGAGAGAAATTTGATCATTTTTGTTTTCTGCAAATTTTTTGGCCTTGACCTTCTCCAAAACTTTTTTTTCTGTTTTTGTGAATATTTTTATGTGCGTTTCAACATCTAATTTAAATATTGTAATTGTTCAAACTTTAAAAAATCACATAATAAATAATATGAGATAATATTAAATTATTATAATATAAAAATTTATTCATATTAGACAACAATTAATACTGGTATACTTGTACATAATATTTATAACTTAGTACTGTAATGTGCTTGCTGTTAGGAAATTAACCAGACGTTGAATTCAATAAAATAAATTTGTTTTTTGAACCTAATTCGATTTGAACACATTGATATTAATTTTAACTAAGTCATTCTTGTTTATTGACTAAATTCATCATATCCAAACAATATTTCACTTATTAAAATTATACCAAACCAGCATCTTTAGCCATAGAATAAAATAAGGATTTCTTATTTTGCAACAAAATTGTAGGTGAATCAAATTCTTGTACATGACCACGTTCTAGTACCATCACTCTGCAAACCAAATTATGCCATTTTAAAAAAAATCAATAATATAATTATTGTTTAATCTATTACCTAGTACTATCCATAATAGTATTCAATCTGTGCGCAATCGTTATAATTGTGCAATCTGAAAATTCTTTTCTTATAGTTGCTTGGATTAAGTCATCCGTTTCTAAATCCACAGATGCAGTTGCTTCGTCCAGAATCAGTACTTTGGTTTTTCTCAAAAGTGCACGCGCTAAACACACCAATTGTCTCTGACCCACACTAAAAATATATAATATAACATTTATTATAAAAGCAACAACCTTACTCCTTGTTTTACCTCAAATTCTCCCCTCCTTCAGACACGTGACTCATTAAACCGTTTTGCAATGACATCACAAACGATTTAAGGTGTGCTTGCTCTAAAGCTTTCCACACTGCTTCGTCAGAATATTTATCAAATGGATCCAAATTCATTCGAAGATTTCCCGCAAATAAAACTGGATCTTGAGGAATAATTGTCAATTTTGACCTAAGTCTCTCAAGACCCAATTGAAAAGTATCCACATCATCAATACGAATTTGTCCAGTAACTGGTTCTATGAGTCGAAATAATGCTAATGTTAGTGATGATTTTCCAGCTCCAGTTCGTCCCACAATTCCAATCTGATAGTAAAATAAATAGTTTTAAAATAAATTATCGAAATATACAAACTAATGAATAAAAAAAATATTCACCTTTTCTCCACTTCTGATCAATAAATTAATCTTATCAAGAACTAAATCCAAGCCCGATCTATATTTCGTAGAATAATTATCAAAATGTATGTTTCCATTCTTTGGCCAATCTATGGGTAGTAGATCATCTTCCGGTTTGTGTTCATCAGCTTCTACTTGCGCATGACTGTATTCTTGAGTTCTTTCAACTGCTACAATGTTAGTTTCAAGATCACTCATCATTCTCACCATAAAAATAAGCACTTGGGTTACCTACGTAAACCAGTAATAAAAATTAAAATAAAATTAGACAGCAAAAGTGACAAAATAATAAAAAGTTATACCGAAGATGCGTATGTAATCGACAGTCCTACTGTACCAGGATCTAAAGTATCTCGACCAATAACTGCTAAGAGAGCAGCACTTAACACAATTAAATTGGAAAGTAATTCTAAACGAATTGACAACCATCTATAATTATAAAATTTTAAAAAATGTTAAATAATGATGAATTAAGTATGAAGTTGTCATACCTATTGGCAATTATGCTCGGATAGTAACATCTGTGATTGATATCTACTTTTTGTTGAAAGTTGGAGATAAATTGTGTCTCTAGATTGTAAGCTCTGATTGTACTGCTTCCGGAAAGAGTTTCTGAGAAGTGACTAAATATTGGTGATCTAGTTATTGATTCAAGTCGTTTTAATTGACGGGAAGTGAAAATGTAAAATCTCTAGAAATATAATTGTTGTATTTAATGATTTTAATGAACTTTTACTATTCAATATTGCTGAATTACTTGAACAAAATAAAACAAGATGCTTATAGGAATTGAAATCACGAGAAATAATGGAGTGCTAAGGCTGATGACAACTATTGTTGATACTACTTGAAGAAAAGTGCCTATTAATGGTCGAAGAATCATTGGAATAGTTGTATCAACTATGTCAACATCTTTAGAAAATCGGTTAAGAATTCGACCAAGAGGAGTGGTATCAAAAAACGACATAGGACAACGTAAAACATTGCTCAACATTCTACCGTGAACCAGCTTAGAGGCCCTGATACAACCAAGTGCTAATGAATAAGATGCCACGAGTATCATAAGAGCTACAAATAATTTTGTTTAATTAATTTCATATTGTTTTAAGTTAAAAGAAAGATGTACAGATTTACCTTGACCAAGACCGAGTCCTCCATAAATTCCCAACCGTAAATCTCTAAGGGCTGTGTCTTGTTTACCGTCAACTGATGGTGGATCTTGACTCCACAGACTCAACCAGATAGCTGATCCTACCCCAAAAGCAGCCGACAGAAAGTAAGATGTGCCAGCTAACATAGCAATTGCAAAGCCAAGTGATCGTAGGTATTGAACATACACTGCCCATTTCACCTATTGTAATAAACTTATTAAATAAAGAAATTATTTATAAAATGGGGTCATTTGAAACTAAGGATATATTTTGAACAAAATGAAAATGTCTACAGCTAGGCTAAGATGTTGTCTTTTAATTTTTAGATTACAGTAGTTACATTACCAAACTCTCGTTTTAGCTGTCACAGTTTTAGCAAAATGACTTCACTTCCTTTAAAACACCATCCATTTTATAAAACGAAAAAGAAAACGAAACTTTGTTTATTTGGCGCTATATTTATACTTAACGATATTTAAAACGATTTAAAAACTGAGATGTAAACGGGAACAATTTGATACTCTAAATCAAAGGTTAAAATCAAATGGTTAAAACGAAGCTAAACTAAAACGAGGTTGTTCCAATGTAGGTGAAAGAATGTGTACGATTGATTGACATTTATTAAGTGTCTAGTGCGACGATAAATGCAAAATAGTATTAATGACTTCGATTTAAGGCCTCGAAATATGTGCTTAAAAGAGGACAGTTGGTCACTTTATTACTTGCCTTGATCTAACTAGATTCAAGATGGCTGCCACTCGCCAATTGCCAAAAACGGGCCCCATTAACAGCCACAAGTCTCATTTATATGAAAAACAGTTTATCATGTTTTTGATGACGTTCTTTTACGTCACTTACTGTTAACAAAAACCTGTTTATCGAGATAAACAAGGAAAACAGTTTCTATTTTTATTCATTAAACGTGGCTAATGTTTTGTCCCAAATATTCCTTTAGTTTCCAAATTGGGTTTCTTTCCAGTTTGCAAACCCCACTCTAAGAAATTTAAAAATTACTTTTCCTGTTTCTATAACCTCCGCTTGAATAAGTTTGCCGCTTTTCTGTTGTTCAGTTTGAGTAAACATCATGCTGTCTTTCCTTTGCTTGTAAGTAACAGAACTAAGTCTTCCTCGACTTCTTGAACGTAGAAAAAGTCTTGGAGCTCCAGCCGCATCAGATTTTCGTCTAAGATTTTCAGCATCAGATGACCCACTAGCATCACTTCCACTCAAGGTCCTTGAAAATCGTCTTGATAATGATCTATAAATAAAAAATAATAATAAAGTAAATCCACTTAATTCATATATTATTAAAATACATTAAAAGCATTACAAACCTTTCTAATTCTGGTGAAGCAATTCTCGAGAGCAAATCTTGTGCAATTTCCTCCAAGTCTGCCAAAAAAATAATAATAATTTATTACATAAAATTACGGTATTAATCAATTAATGTTTTAACGTATGTACTGTACCACTAAGTTCTTCTTCCAACATATCCTCTTCAGTGTTTTTTAAATAATTCATCAAAAAATCAGCAAATGGTCCTTTTGCATCAATTAATTGGTCATATGTTCCTTCTTCAACTATAGTTCCATTCTCTAAGACTACGATGTAATTCATTTGAGGTAAGTAAGTAATACCATTGGTTACCAGCACTCGAGTCTAGCAATAATTTTAATATTTAAAAGAAAAGATGTATATAAAATTGTTTTATTACTTTTTAATGGTTTTAAGGTAATACCTTGTCTTTCAAAATACCCTCAGGTCCAATAACTTTTTCAAAAATGTGTTTTCCAACATGCGAATCAACCGCACTTAATGGGTCATCGAGCAAGACAATTTCAGAGTCAAAGTAGACAGAACGAGCTAAACTCACTCTCTGTTTTTGGCCTCCACTCAAATTGATACCCTGTAAACAAAATGTTTAGAAAAATGTAGATTAAAGATTAATAATTCCCAATAGTTTACTTTTTCTCCAATTTCCGTTTGATCGTGTGCAGGAAGCATTTCTAAATCAGGTTTCAGTGCGCACGCTTCAATTACTTGATCATAACGAAATCGATTAAAAGGTTTTCCAAATAAAATATTATCTTTTAGAGTTGAGTTTTGAATCCAAGCTTGTTGAGCAACATAAGCGACACTGCCACTTACATTAATAGTTCCATTTTGTTTAGTCATATCTCCCAACATGGCAGAGAGTAAAGATGATTTACCGGTGCCAACAGAACCAACTATGGCTACTAAACTATTTTTAGGAACAGTTAAATTAATATCGTGCAGAATCGGTTCAACTCCATGCTCCCAAGCTAAAGTAACATTTTTCATTTCAATAGCATTTTCTAAAAGAAATACAAAATACTTTAATTAATTAACCATGCATGTCAATTTGAACCAAATTACCTGCGTAGTCGTGACTGACTGTATCAAAATCTAGTTCTTCACTATTTAAAAATTTATTCATTCGATTAAAAGAAACAAATGCCTGGAATTAAAACAACGTCAGTGTTCAGTATAATACAATAATTATCATTTTTAAGTTACTTGTATAGCTGAAATGTAGAGCATTGGAATAAAGAATAGTGGTAATCGAATTATATTGAACAAAGCTAATGAAACAAATGCTTTAGTGGCATCCAAAATATGACTGGTATCAACTAATACATAAGTGGCAAAACTTGCGAGTGTTACCTAGGATTAAAAAAGATAGATGTAATTGATTAGAATTGCTACCGTATTTTTTTTCTGTATAAAATGTAAATATTACAGCTAATGGGACGGTTGAAAATATAAAGCTGGATATAGCATTAAAATAAGCAGCAGTTTTCATCACTTTAAGTTCTTTTCCTCTGTACCCTTCAACTCGATCTCGAAATGAGTTTTCCCATGCATATAATTTAAGCACCTGAAATATGAATCACAAAATTCAGAAAATTAATTTGCAAATTAAAATGAGTTTAGTTACTTTAATTCCGTTAAGAACTTCATTCATTAGCTTAACTCTCTGATCTTTATTTCTCATTTGTGTGATCTGGAAATTAATTAGATTTTTATGTAACCAGTCTGAGAATAAGTTTATCACAAAACCACTCACCTGTAACAGTTTGTATCGACCAGCAATAAGACCATTCAAAGGTATCATAACAATCATAATCGCTAGTCCAGAAAAAACTGAAAATCCCAACTGATTCCATAGTAAATATAAAGCTAAACTTATTTGAATAAAAGCTGTCCACATGATATGAAGTTCTGGTATTAAATCCATTAGTCGTTGGGCATCTACAGACATCAAATTGACAATTTCACCCACTGTTGAAACTTTCTTTACTGCAGGACTAATTCGAAGAGCCTTAACATAGTAAAGTAAACTAAATTCATATGCATTACAGTACATAAAATAACTTATAATAAATTTACTTTTTGATAAATTGTTGAAATAACTGCAGCTCGTATTCTCATTGCTATGTTGAACATTATTAAATATTGCTGACCATAAACGATTGATTGAAGAAGAGAAGACACACATAAAAGAGCTGCGTAGAAATATCCTCTCCAAGAGGGTTCATTTGGAGTTGACACATAAGTAATAAGCATTTGAAGAATTAAAGGATTTACTAAAGCCAGGGTGTCTGCAATAAGTCTCAAAACACCAGCAAACATAAAAGGCCATTTGAACGTACTCCATAGTGACCGCACAATCGATGCTTTCTTTTTCACTGTTTTTGATTCTGCATTTTTTATTCTATTAATTTTAACTATTTTAATTGTTTGTTGAGTATAGTTGATTGTATAAAACTTACCCAATTTTTACTTGTAATTTGTGCCAATATTTACCAAAGACTGATGCAATCTCAGCACACTGATTAACAGGTAATAAATCCCATGTATCACTAATTGTCAAAGGATTTTTAAATCCTTTCAAAACCAAACTGTTAACAATTATTTATAATATAAATATGTTGTAATATTGTAGGAGTATAATAATATTTCTTACCCGTCAAACCAAGCAAAGAAAAGTTTAGACACAAAAGAAGAATTAGTTTCTGGACTTGGATTCTGTTATAATATAAATTCAATATCATGAAAAATATTATTGGTTACTACACAGAAACTTCATATACCGTAATTTTTAAATTTGTTACCAAATAATGTTGTTACATGGTAAAATGAACTTACCTGTTGTTTAGATTTTGGCAATGCAGCTGGTGACTCAGCAAAAGCAGATAGAATCAACTGACATATTATAAGTGGATATGAAGTTACAGTAAATATAAAATCATACAAATTTTCTTCTTTTTCCTATAAAAAATGTTACATAAGATTACAGTAAGTTAATATAAATACTACAAAATGTGACTTACTAAAGTGAGTGCATTTGTCATGTGAGTTCTAAATGATACTGTAGCCGTTAGAGCAGTCAATAACCAGAATATGAAAAGAATTCCTGAGGAAGTGGTAGCTCTGCTTTTTTGAATAAATATTAAAAGAAATGCTAAAAACTAAAGATAAAATTAAGTAATGGTCGTATTCTGGATTAAGTTATAATTACGTAGGTTAAGGCTTCAATAAATGGAGAGTTGTAATTAGCGTATGGAACGTCATCTGTATTTGCATAAACAATTAACCAATAACTCATCTGAAGTCCAGCTGTTATCATAAGTAAGAAACTTAAGATCTGTTTAATCATTTGAGAAAAAGTAGTAGTGTGATTCATGTCACTGAACTGCTCTTAAAAATTTAATTCTTGTTTTTACTTACTAATTTAGTGATATTTAATCCAGTCCATGGCAAGGGCTTTTTATCAAACTTGCTAAGTGAGCACAATTCGAATGGTGTGAGAATCCATAAAATACCAAAAGGAACCCACACGAACACAGTTTTTTGAAAGCAACTTGTAAAATCAGGGTTTGTGGTATTCCAAACCACAGATTCATCCTAAAAAAATTTTATTTGCAAATTTGTTTATTAATTATTTACGTAACTAAATACTGTTTTACTTTACACTCACCCAAAATATTGAACCACAAAATTGGTCCATTGTACGATACAATAATCCGAAAATACAAATCTTCACACCCTATATCACTTTATCATATATACTGTAGATAAACCTTATCATCACTCGTGATGCGTAATTTTTAAGCCTTGAAAGAAAAATCGTATGCTTGAATACGTAAAAAAAATGCACTTTAAAATTAATCATAAACATTACATTGCATTTTTTTCAAATCTTCAAACCCATTCTATTTTTTTAATATTTATTATCACCAATTGTTAAGAATGTTATAATTTTATCATAACTAATGTTCTCTATCATCGTTTAACATATATCTTAAATAAACTTATGAAAACATATGACAGTAAATAATATTTTTTTTTTACTTTTAGAAAAAAATTATCTTTTATTTATTTATTTCATTTAAAGTGTAAATGAAACGTGATACCAAAAACTTAAAAATAAATAATCATTCAGTACTAAGTAACATTTAATACACATTATTTTTTATTGTATAAGGAAATGATAAGTTGATAAGACAGTTTTCCCATTCTTACATTATTTTGAGCTTGCTCAACTTGGTTCATCAAACTCCACCCATAGCGTGACAATCTTTTCAAAGTAGTTATTAGTTATCGATAAAGATTTAATATAATATATCGGTTTGACTGCATGGATTTTTTTGTAAAACTGTATCTTATTTGTTCGTAAGAAAGTAAGTGTAGAAGTTATTTATGCGAAACAATTTCTTTAATATCTGCACAATTGCTGTCATTTGCACACTTGTACGAGTACAAAACTCATTCACATTTCCTGTTTGCATTGCTTATTTTTAATTGCAACTCATCTTTTACATATTATTAATTTTGTTATTCACTTAGTTTACGAAGCACATGTCACTGAATATAGCATGTGGAAATTACCGTTGCGAAATATTAAGATAAAGCATTACTTATTTACGCAATAACGTAACTAAAACAATCAATCAAAAAGATTAATCGAAGTGCTACAGAAAACTGAAAGCAATCAAGTCTTTTCCTGTTTGTTTCAAATAGCTAGATATTCTCTGTGTATCAACACCGACTTGAGCACAGATTATATTATGCGACTCTAGACTATTATTTACTCAAGAAGTCAACTACAATTGAAATGCGCCATAATGAACAGTAGCTAACAATTGTTTTTTAATTTTGTATGTATTTCTGTTAGATATGGCTTTGTTAGCAGAAATTAATGGGCTCATCGCAGATATGTTGGCAGAAAATGCTCTTCCTTTGCATGTGACCAGTGGTTTAAAAGCTCTTTCTCAACTTTTATCATTACCAACTAATTCAACTGCATCACTTCCAAATCTTCACAATGCATCCCTAACCTCAAAGGTCAGTAAAATAAAATTTCTGCAAAATTAAATTCTTTTACGCGTAATAATAAAATGTTTCAGCAGACGTATAAAAAGCAAAACAATCATTTACGCCGTGATCTGGCAACTTCAGGTATATTAATTTTTATTTTGTAAATTTTACATTAAAACAAAATGTCTTAGGGCAATTTTTGATTTAAAGATAAATCTAAAGTTGGTTCAGTGAATGGGCGGTTGTTAATGCCTCGACAAACACAAAAAGAAATTCGTTCTCAATTAAGATCACGTTCATCTATATGCTTAAATCGAACTCCAAGTCCTTCTAAGAGAGCTTTAAAGCTACAGAAAACAGTTTTTAATTTTTATCCGCTGACTGATGATATTAATACGTCATCTTCAACTAAAAGAACATCACATAGAAAAGACATCGAAAGGGACAATAATTGTAATAATGAAGTGCAAATTCAGAAGTCAAAAAGAAAAGTGAGTTTGTATTCAATAATTTAAATAAAAATTTTCTTTTAATACCATATTTAACTTTGTGATAAATTAGTGGAAAAATCAACGGGTTGTTCAATTAGAAGATGGTATTCTATTTAACTTGGAGTTTTCAATATTACACTCAGAATGGAACAGTATTCACGAATGGGATTTTCCGATTTTTGATGCTTGTGCTGTTTCAGATGGTTGTATTTTGAGTCAGGTAGGAAAATGTAGATTAATAATGATTTTAAAAGATTTAAAATTCAATTGATTTAAAACTTAATAGATGTGCTATCGTATCTTCCTTGAAGTTGACTACTTTAAAACTTTTGACGTACCACTTTATGAATTTCTTAACTACTTTCGGGCTCTTGAATCTGGCTATCGTGATATTCCATGTATGAGATTACATTATTATCTTTCAATTTTTCGGTGAAATATTTTTCTTGCAATTAATCTATAGATCATAATCGTATTCACGCGTCTGACGTAGTTCATGGCGTATTCTACCTAACCACACAACCTATTCCAGGTTTTAAGCAGACGTGTGTAAATGGAAACAATTCACGTATGTAACAAACACTCCTAACGAATTTTTACTGTAGCTGCCATTTTTTTAAAAAAATAGTTTGCATAATGTATGCACGAATCTTTATTTACGAATCAATTATTAACCAATTTTATTTTCAAAAAATTGTGATGCATTATTTTGAATGTTTATTCCTAATTTACTTTTTCCAAATTGGTTAACTTCAGATTAGTTACTACTTTTATAGATGATGCAGATACATCATGTTGTATAGATGAGGAAAATTATGGCATAATAGCTGATAAATTACCTGCTATTGAGTTGATGGCTCTATATGTTGCAGCAGCCATGCATGATTGTGATCATCCTGGCAGATCAAATGCTTTTCTAGTTATGACTCATGCTCCACAGGTGATTTATAAACTTTTTTACAGTTTTATTTTAGAATAAATTTTTTTAAAATATATTACAGGCAATAATGTACAACGATATTTCAGTACTGGAAAATCATCACGCAGCAACAGCGTGGAGTTTATTATATTCAAAACCCAGTTTAAATTTCCTTAAGCAATTGAATGCTGTTGAATTCAAAAGATTCCGTTTTCTAGTCATAGAATTAATTTTAGCAACTGACCTAGCAAAGCATTTTCAACTTATTGGTGAATTTAATACAAAGGTTAGTTGGTTTTGTTTGCGATAATTTGTTGATTTTGAAAACCAGTACTTTGCATTAATTTATTAGTTAGATGACAAAGGAGGCCATAAATTAGACTGGAAAAGTGAAAGCGATCGGCTTATGATGATGAAAATGTGTATTAAACTTGCTGATGTTAATGGTCCGTGCAAAGAACGTAATTTACATTTTCAGTGGACACAGCGAATAATTGAAGAGTTTTATGAACAGGTAAATGGGGGAAATACAATAAATTGGTAACTAATGCTATTCAAAAGATGGTTTTCAATTTTGTATTGTAGGGAGATGAAGAAGCAAGGTTAGGTTTACCAATTTCACCGTGTATGGATAGAAAAGATCCACAATTAGCAAAATCTCAAGATGGTTTTATCAAATTTATTGTAGGCCCTTTGTGTAGTTCATATGAGAAGTCGGGACTTTTGCCCGGTCGATGGATTGAAGAAATAAACAGTGAAGGTACCGTTTTAGAATCGTAGTGATAATTATCATTTTTATTATGTATAATTTTATATCAAGCAATTTTTTTTTTAATTACAGACAGAAATGACAGTACAGAAGAACAAGTTAATCAAACTGAATCACTAAATCAACAAACAAACTCTGCAATCCAAAAGAAATCAAAAAGAAAAATTTGTCCGGTGTCTAAAAATTTTAAAGAAAATCGTGATTATTGGACAGAAATCCTTAAACAAGTAAAAAAATTTTAATTTGTTGTTAACATTTAGCACGTTCAGATCCTAATAAAATGATGATTAATACAGGAAACTAAGCAAAAGAAGAAAGCTGAGGACACAACAAGTACCAAACATGCTTCTAACATATAAAAGCAGAAACATCTCTTCAATAAAAATGTAATGTAACTAAGATTTAAATTCTTCTTATTTATAATAATCATTTTCTATTTTTATAGAATCAACATAGCGTTAAAATTGAATCTCAAAGATTACAGAAAATTTAAAAAAAAATTTAAAAATCATGAAAGCAGTCATTCGAATACCCAATTCATACTTTTATAACGTTAAAAAATTGTTGGATCAAAGTTATCTTTCACACAAGTAAAGATCACAATAGTTCCACAAACTAATCTGCTTTATTAACATGAGTATTGTCCTAATATAATGTACAGATATAAAGTAATAAACACAATAAGACACTTTCACTTTTACACACACAGGAGATCATCTATCCTTGATAGCTCATACAAGATGCTAACGCAAAACTAACTCATGTGCAGGATGTGCGCTGAGAACTAAAATATGCACAGCATGCTCAGGCACATATGTGGGCGTGAGAACATAAGAAAAAATGAAATCATTCCCAGTTCATTCTCGGATTCTTATGCATTAAACATTATACTCTCTAACTAGACAAGATGTCTCTGTTGAACAATATAAACGACTCACTCCAACACAAATTTAATGTAAAATACATTTTAATTGAATTAGATTAAAATCGTATTAACTTAACCACTGTGTAGAATTTAAATCAACATCAATTGGTAGCCATTCAGGTAAGTAAGCCGAATCAAAATGAAACACCTCAATAACTTTAGAACCAATTCGCAAATAATTATTCAAATAAACCACTTCTCCTCCAGTTAAATACGCAGTCCAAAAGCCATAGTAATTATACTATGATTGCAATGAGTGAGTAGTGCCATATCACGTCCAGACGAACTCAAATAACCATTCCAAATATTTACTCAATTTATTCTTCCTCGATTCCTGCTGATACGGTGCGTGATTATTCACCTGTGAATTCTCCCATTACATTTCCTGAACGACCTAATGAAATAATAAGTTGAACTAATAACTTAATTAAAATACAATTCTGAAAATCGTATTTAAAAAATGTAAACATGGACTCACCAATAACATTTACTGTCATTGAACAGCTAAAATCGTACATCTGATTATGGCCCTGTGAAAAAGCAATTTGAATATCCTTGTTGTCGAATTGCAAATGCATTGACGAGAAATCACTTTCAATTTTTCATTAGGTGCATTCAATTTATTTAAGAAAAACTTAAAAGTTTGCTTAAATTACTAAAGTTAAGTCAAATAAGACAAAAAATATACTTATTATTGAATGCTCTTAAATGTAATTTTAAGCACTTATTAA
>JAQFZN010002016.1:0-12898 GCA_034687075.1 Geophilus carpophagus | reverse complement strand
ATTAAAACAGATTAAAGATGCACTTTTAATCATAAATTCTGAAAGCACAACTCAAATTTTCACCTCAAAACATAGCATAATTTCCCAGTTTTGCTGATAAATTCAAATGCATTTAAATTTGTTAATATCATTAACATAAAATAAACAATTTTATAATTTTTATTACTTCCAAAAATACTTTATATATCACAATACAATAAGTAGCAAGAGAAATAAGTGCACAAGCCTTAATAATCTGCTGGTTCATATATCATTATACACAAAGCTTTAAGAAACTAATTCCTTGATTTTAATTTTTCCTCAAAGCATTATATTTTTTCCTTTTTCCTGATTTCTTGGAGATATGCCAGCAACAGTTGGTGGACGTTTTAAGAATTGCAATTTATTATCAAGGCTAATTACAACAAGAAACTAAAACACCTGCTCAATTCTCAACTTGAATGATAACAATCAGTGCCTCGTTTAAAGAAAAATACTTTGTGATTATGTAACCCTGAATTCGAGCTCTCAATTTCGTATCAATCAAGTGCATTGTTTCTTTGATAACACAATTAAAAAGGCAAATTTTCCATTATGTAAATTGAAAAGCATATCATAACAAAAGGTATTGTTTACTGCAATGCAATTTTCTGATTCCTTCCATTGGAACTTTATTCCCTGTTTTGCACCTGAGATGAGACGCTTAAATTGGCAGGTGCCACGTGCACCTGTTAACACGTGCGGAAACCGTTGCTAATTAGCATAAACCATTCGTTCGAGAGACAAGTAGTTTTTTTTTTATTTGTTTGTTTATTGTGGGGATTTTTTCAAATTTTCTAATACAATTTTTTAAAAAATTGTTAAATAAATTTTTCAATTTGAATAAATTTTAATTAAATTCAACGTTGTTAATGATTGTTTTAATTGGATTTTTGGGTAAAATTAAGTTGATCTTTTAATGCTAAAAATCGTAATTTTTGAATTTTAAATGCAGTTTTAATCGAAACTTTGTTTTGAATTTGAAAAATTGATCACCCATTAAACCGAAAAATCTTTAAAAACTTCAGCAACTATTTTACAACTAAATAACACTTCCGCCCAAGCAAAAATTGATTTTACACTTCCGCTGTATTGATCAATTAACAAAATTCACAATGTAATTTAAAATAACGGTAATAAAACTTTATCTTTCCCAGATAAACACCTTATTCATTTTCCCGATAGATGCCGTATTCAAATACGCATGCTCAACTGCTGAAAACGGCACGTGCAGCTCATTTCCGGTTAAGCCAAGCCACTCATTCACGCATGTAATGAGGATGAGACGCTGTCTCTATGGGAACACCCACTCGTGCCCCTTTTTTTCCCCTACCTCCTCTGGCGTCTGTTGCCTCGTCCAGCGTTCCATGTCGAGTGTGACACCTGCTCGTGGATGGTGGCACGAATAGAAAACAAGTTTAATGGTCTTTATTTTGTGTATACTGTGGTGTGGGAACAGACGCATATAAGTCACGCTATTGTCAATCGAGTCAACATGTATCTGAGTAATGATTTTGCATTCAGTTGACTTTTCCGACGATTTCTTCTTGGTTTATAGAGAAATATCATTATGATTCATACACACACTCGCTGAAAATCTTTCGTTAGTAAATATTGGTAAAGGACATTTAGTCGTTAAGGTGTATATTAAAGTTAATGGTACACACATTGCCTTGTACTGAGTTTGCAAGTTTTATTTTGAGTATTCTAACATGCTGTGTGTGAAATTATAGCGTAGAAGCAAATAGGTTAAAGATCGTTAACTGGAAAGTGTTGATTTATTTAAAAATTTGGTTGGATTTCCATAGAATCGATGTTAAAAATCTATCGATAAATTAACGTGAGTTATTTAAATTTTTAAAACAACGGAAAATATAAAATGGAAACAAGGATCGTTAACTCGATAATGTTAATTTATTTAAAAATTTGGTTGGATTTCCATAGAATCGATGTTAAAAATCTATCGATAAATTAACGTGAGTTATTTAAAATTTTAAAACAACGGAAAAAATAAGATAGAAACTTGTTAAATAAATTTCTAAATGAAATTTTTATGCCCCAAGGTGCATCTTAGGGGGGTAACATAAGTTTTATTTAAATTTTGCACTTACTTCCTGATGTCTTTGTTTCTTTTTTTATTCTTTATAAAGACTTCTTATTTAATGACTACTATAAATGCAGTTTGTTAATGTTCTTACTGAATTCTTTTTCTTTTTGACTTTATTGCAGACATGCCCAAATTGCGGCTCGGGAGCCACATGCGGCTCTGCTAGGTCTTCAATGCGGTTCTGGCCAAGGCTAAAAAAAACCAATTCAATATTTCTTCTTGAGAAATATGATTTATAAGCGATTTATAAGCGCAAATAACATTTCGTTACTTAAATGATTTAAGAATTTCTTTAAGTTTTTTTCTTTTCAGTCTTGTGGCTCTTGAAATTCTGAGTTCAGGATTTTCGGTTTTTGTTGGGATAAAGTCTGAACACCCCTGCCTTACTGTTTAAAATCTTCAAATCAAGGCTTAAAAGAGATGCTACTGGGGAAAAATTACAGTCAAACTTTCTTAAGTCGAATCACCATAGTTCACTGAAAAAAATTCGAGATATAGAAAATTCGAGTTACAGAAATATCTACTAAATGAGTAAAATAACGCTTTCGTATGAATTTATTGACAGTAAATACATATATGACTACATGAAATCAACAAACTTTACATGGATGTACATATAAACATATATAATGTACATAATATAAACAAATAAAAAAAAATTCTGAATAGCAAACATTATTTCTTTAAATAGTCACTGATTTTTGATTTTGTACATTAAAAAATTGACTATCCACAAAGTTCTCTAAAGTTGTTAACGCGTGATACACTTCGTCCTTAATTGTCTCTTTAGAACACAAATATTCGCTACATTTGCTTAAAAAATAACACACTTCTTCGAAAAAAATTGAGTTTAGGAAGTTGAGTTTTCAAAAATCCCAAATTTTACTTGGAATTATAGAAAAATTCGACTGAGAGAAATTCGAGATGTAGAAACAATTTTTTATGTAAAAAGCGATCTTGATGCAAAAATTTACAAGAAATTTAATACAGAAAAACTGACTTATACAAGTTCGAGTTATGGAAATTCCACTATATATAATTTACAATAACAAAATAATAATTTAATAAACCCATAAACAAATTCTCAAGATTTAAATAAGATTTCAACAATTTAAATTTCTTAATCTAAATCACAATTTATACAGATTTGTTGTAAGGTTAATGACTTTCTCTATTCATTTCTTCTAAGAAACATTTACACAGGATTAAAAAAATATATAATTCCTTTGGAACATGTGGTCAAAAATAAATATTAACATTTTTTTCATCTTTTTTTATAGTGATGTGGGTTCTAAGTTCCGCCTCTGTTTCAATCAAAGAGTCGTTTGGGACGAGTCTCGCGTATTCACCAAGGCGTGACATCCACGCGCCACTCACCTGTTCATTTGTGACCAAGATAATGAACACATGAGTTCATGGAGCAACATCTGTGTTGGACAATGCACCTGGCTCAATCTTATAGTTTAAGCTATTATCAAATCACTTGACCATTGCAATTTTTTTCTAAACAAATTAAAATTAAAAATTCTCTTCATTTTCTGTTTCAGACGAGTTTATTTGCTCAATTTTTCACAACTGGTAATCAAGTCACATCCAATAATAAACTAAATGCTTATTATTGATTATGAGTAAAAAATCTTTATTTATTTACACTTTTCCTTTTTATTTATGCTAAAAGGAAGATATTTTCCTCACACGCATCTGGATTCTGGGTAAATTGACACAACTAGTGACAAAGTGCTGTGTAACTCATCAATTATGATGTCAAGAAAATAGGCGGGCACCACATCGACCTCGTTTTTGCTCGTTTCCACGGATACAGAATCAAAAAATAAAATAAAATAAAAGATAAGTTTCGATAAAAATGCAACAAAAATGGTGTCCATTGCTGAATGTAATTAACTTTTAGAGTTTTAGCAAAGTGGAGATTAAGGCGTTTTAAAATCGTTTTATTGCTATTTCTAATTGTGTTTTTAAAGATTTTAATTTCAATGAGATTTATTATTGATCTGGAAGGAAATAGGTAAAGAAAACACACTTTAATGACATCTAAAACAAATGTTGTACATATGAAATTGTCATAGCGACCGCTTAATAATCTCGAATACGTACTGTTTACTGTGATGGATGTAGAAATCCGAGTTTTACTGATAATTATCAATCAAACACCATGTAGAATTTAATATTTAATGATTCTGAGAATTGATTCAATCAGATTTCTCTGATTTTTGTTTGTTTTTGTATTTACTACTTTATTTGAAATTATTATGGGTTTGAGGCTAGTAGCCGCCATTTTAGCAATGAGGTACGTTTTGGTTAAATATCGATTAAAAAAAATTTAATTTATATTTATATTGTTCTAGGATACGACTTTGTGGCGACGATTATTCATCGATGGAAGTTTTAGGCTCCAGTTGCGTGAAGTTTACATTTTGACTTGGTAATGAATTAATTTGATTAAGGCACATGTTTGCTCAATCTGTGGTATGAAAAAATAAAGTTCAGTGTTTGGTTGTTTAGCACACAAAAAAAGTGTAGGTAAATAAATTGAGTAATGACTTTGTCAACAAGTTATTCTCTATTATATTCTGAGCAAAAAGCTATTAGCAATGATTAAAAGTGGAATATCAATAAAATAAATCACATTTTTATTTTGATTTCTTTCAGGTTTTATTTTTTTTATTTTTTATTTTTTTGAAACTTAAAATTTAATTTACAAAAATAGACACAACAATAAATGAGACGGTAAATTGTGGAAATTATGAAATTTAACAAAAAAAAAACTATACGTAATGTCTAAATTTTAATAAAGTGCTTTTAACAAAATATAGGCTTATGTCAAGTGATGGACGGATGACAAATAACATTTTTTTAATCCTAAGCTATAACAAGAAAAATCTTTGGTTTTAATAAGTTGATTTGAACAAGTGTATAAATTGCATTATGGTTGGCTGACATTTTTATACAACATTAGGTGCGTTCAATCCTTGAAGGAAAAGTCACTTTTTCTGGAAAGTCACTTTCCAGAAAGCAGAAATGATGCTTTTGACATTATGATTTAAGAAAGTTAGCTTAGGAAAGTGACTTTCATTAAAGGCATTTGGGACTTAACTTTCTTGTCTTAAGAAAGTAACTTTTCAGTTCTGCACATGCACAAAATGGACTTTCACAATTGTTGAAAATGGCTGAACCCGCTGCTAAAAAGGGGCAACCAATGCAAATTTGGACAAAAAAAGAAGAAATAATTGCCCTTTATCTTGTGGAAAACATATTTGGGTAAAGATTCCGTAAGTTAATATGAAAAATAAATACGAGGATACTGTACGGTGGATTAATCATGCTCTGTCTGTTGTCAAACAAGTGTGTTCAGTCAGAT
The DNA here is from genome assembly GCA_034687075.1 of Geophilus carpophagus. Taxonomy (NCBI): domain Eukaryota; kingdom Metazoa; phylum Arthropoda; class Chilopoda; order Geophilomorpha; family Geophilidae; genus Geophilus; species Geophilus carpophagus. The sequence goes on along the minus strand of JAQFZN010002016.1, from coordinate 7,397 downwards.
TATTACAAAATAAGGAACAAAGTCATTTCTACTTTCAAGGATTGAATGCACCTATTGTTTTTTGGAATTTTTATACAAAATGATGATTTAATTTGTTTACTTGCTACAAAATTACAATATTTGCAGCAATAAGATATTTGTAAACATTTTCCAACGGTAAATTTTTCATTTTTATTTATATTTTATACAACGTAAGGCCCATATTTCTATTGTAAATGCTCAAAGTAGTTCACAGGCACTTTAGAATAATTCAACACATATATTATTAAAAAGTAAGAAAAATAGTATTATTGATATTGGTTAATGTAGAAAAAAATCGAATCATAAGAGGGCATTAAAATGAAATAAAATAAACAATTGCTTCAGGATTTCCTACTTTGCAATTATCAAATATTGGTTTCAAATATTTGATCATTATTTAGAACAGTGTTTAAATACTAAATATTTTATGTTGGGTTCTTGTTCTCAGAAAAGTACTTCAGGAAATAAATCTTGGATATCTACCAAAGCTCTTGGACCCAAATAAGAAAAATACTTAACTTAAAACATAATAGGTGCATTCAATTTGGTTACGTTGTATTAAATAGCTTTAAGTTGCTTATGTTTTGATTGTAGCAAGATATGACATATTTTGTGTCATATTTTGCTTGAATCATGTCACTTATTTGACTTCAATTTAAGACACAGATTGGACTGCACATGCTTGGTCACATGGTTGAGCACAAACATTTATTATGAGTTAAATAAAATGGCAGCTAAAGCTAAACTAAGTACTCATAACCTCTGCTAACAGAAGTTTATGGCCACAGACTTTTCTGTGTGTATAGATACCACAGAAAAACTTAACAGAATCACTTGGTGGCAGAATACATGCCAGACTGGCACAACAGATATTTGATGGTATTCACAGCCCTATGCAACAGAAAAGAAAATGGCTGACAGCAGTGAGATTAAAAATTATGACTGGTCACAAAGAATAGAGACTGATTACTGTCAGTGACTGCTTTCTGTACTACAGAAGTTTCCATGCCTGGAAATGAAGATTGGCTTTCTGCTGTATCGACTTGTTGGAAAGTTAATTTTTTTGTGAGCCAGAGTCTACCTCACAGACGTTCCAGGCCCGGAATAAAATTTTGGAGTATCACTTTTTTCTATTCTGAAAATTTCTGTTTGCAGACTGATTTCCAGCATAGGAAAGTAGTTATAAGTACTTAGCTTTAGAATCAGGGCTCAAATTGTACCGGAGCAAACCGGTGAAATTTGTGAAATTTGTGAAATTTTGTAAAAAATTGTTCCAGTTCGTGAAAATGTTTTCGGCAATAATTTTCATGTTTTATATTTATATTTTGCATTTTTTCTAACCAAAATACCCATTTATTTTTTTATTTTTTTTAGTTCACAGTAATCTCTAAGTTCTGTTCCAGTTGGTGAAATTTTCCATTCCAAGCCCTGTTTAGAATGGATTTAGATTGGTAACTAGATCTAGCAGAAAAACCATATTTGGATGAAGAAAAGGTTAGTGAATATAAATTATTATAATATTCTCTAAATTGCTCTAAACATATTTAGAAATACTTGATCTCAAGTTGCAGTGCTTATTACAAGATTTTATTTACCTTTATAAGCATTTAATAGCAATTTTGTTTAAGGGTGACTTATTTTGCTTATCTTATTTATTTTTAAGTTATTTAAGCAAAATTTATGTTTTGCTTAACCTAATTGAATGCATCTATTGTTATTTTGGTCATTAAAAAAATTATGGCATTTTTGATTTTATAACTTATCCACAGTGGCAGATCCAGACAATTTCTCCAGGGGAGGCAATGCACAAATTTTTCAATGAATAACATAAAATTTCAAACATTTTAATCACTTAAAATCCAAAAAAAATTTGCATTGCAAAATTTTAAAAATAATAGAAATACAGGTAAACGTTGTTTTGCGTCGGTTCGATATACGACGATTCACAATTACGCCGGTTGGTGCTGGCGTGGGATTCCCCGGTTCGGCCGACACAAGATGACAGTAGGCGTCGCGATTCTAATAGCAGACACATTTTTACACATTGTTTTGGGTGTGTTCATTTTACGCAGATTTTTTTACGCCGGGGTCTCGGAACGGAACCCCGGCATAAAATGACGTTTACCTGTATTACAAAAATTTCTCTTCAATTCAATTTTATAGCACTGGCACTGCACTTTGTCCAGGGTGGGTGATCGCACTTATTGCCACCCCCATATATCTGCCACTGCTGCTCTAACTACTTTTTTTTACTTGATTTCTATATGATTTTTAAGTAAACATACTTTGATCATTTAAGTATCCACCTTTAAGTAATCAAAACTCACAGGATTTTAAAAAACTTAATAAACTATTCTCAGATACAAAATGTATGAACTTAGGCTGATTTTTGTGAAAACTGTTTAATCTAGAGGCACTTTAGGCATTGCACAAGTTCAGAAAAAGCAGATAAACAAATACTGCAAATTTTTATTTTGGACTTATTGGAGCACATTAATTTTATAATTATAAATGTTCAGCCCCTATTAGTAATTAATTAATTCAATTTTTTGATTTCTTTGCATTAAAATTAGCAAAACAGAAAATATTAGCAAAACAAAATTATAGTGCATTGTTAACAATTAGCAAATGCTAATCAACATTGAATTTGAAGTTCTAGTTTATGCAGTAATGTATTCATAGGTTGTTCTGTAAGTCAATTGCCATATATGTCTAATCCTTAACTCATTCAATCATGATTCCATAACTTATCTGGCTTATCAATTCAAATTAGAGATGAATTCAGTCAATGTGAAATTTTTGCATTTTAATTAAAGCTTATGAATAATTAAATAATTAAAAATAAATAGAGATATTTTTTAAAAAATTCATTTGTAATTAGATAATTCAGATTCTAGTTATTTTCTGCAATTGTAGTAAACTACTTTGAGCTGTATATTTAAATTTAGTCAACATAATTCATTTGCATCATTTAACAATTATAATTAAGCAAAAATAATCAAAATAATTCTTCCATTTTGATTATTTCTCTTTGGTATCCTAATAATTTTGCATTGCATTTACACACTTAACTGTTGATTTCTCGATAAGGCACATTGTTGTTAGTGGTGCTTCTAAAATTGATTATTTCGTTTGAAGGATATTCACCACATCTATTTGAAGAAAAATCTCTCGCAACTCCTAAAGATAAAGACACCGGTTCTTGCATTTCACTACCTCGAACACGCCGTAAGATGTCGTTTTTTGCATTGATATTGTGATTTTGTTGTTGCATCTCATTTGCAGCTTCTGCGAGGTATTCATTGGGATGCTGTGATTCTCTGTGACGTCTCAAGTCTACTTTTCTTTGGAATGCTTTTTCACAAAGTCCACATGCGAAGGGTTTGTATCCTGTGTGCTTTCTTGTGTGGGTGATTAAGTTGGACGATTGACTAAATGATTTGCCACAGACAACACATTTGTGTGGTTTTTCACCTGTAAAATAATAAAAACAAAATTTAATATTAGAGATTTTCTTTAATCAAGCATATTGAGTGAGCAGGGCAGTATTTAGGTTGTTTGACATCCTGTGAAGTCATTTATTTTACGCCCCCTTTTCCCTCAGCTAAAATTCAGGGCAGCAAAATATAGGTGCTATTACTAGCCAACTTTTCCAGAACGTATTTAGGCCGTAAAGCAAGGTATGAGTGTATTTACACTGGCTATTTGTACAGATTTAATTTTTAAATCCCAAGTTACATACTGTCAAAACCAAGCTATCAATCTGTTGCATCTTCTAAAGGAAAACATATCGGATTGTTGCTATACAAACTCCACTTTTTCTATAACTAAATCGATAATTCCATTCATTTTTTAGATAGCATTATCTCTTAGTTCAAATTTTTTATTTATTGATATTTTTTTGATATATACATTCCGTTTTTATATATATTTTTTGTCTTCTACAACAAAAAAGACAAAATTTTCAACTAATAACATAGAACATTTAAATAGTTCTTCGGAAGATATAGAGAGTTAAATGGAAAAGATGTAGTTGGGCGTGTTGTAATGGAAATCCATAACAAGCTCACTTTGGACATTCACAGAAATCAATGGGGTGCGATGGTCACAAGAGATTTTTTCCTCATTTCAAAATATTAAAAAAAAAATACAATAAAATATTTATTACAATTTACTAAACATCTGCAATTAACGTTTAAAAAATTTATTGCAAATCTTGAAATTTAATTATTACAGCTATATTTATTTCACCTGTTGGTCAGACCAAAAAAGACTTTGTTAAGCAGTGAAGCAAGGATTGCAATAATGCTATTAATGTTTTTCCCACGTGTTTGAACCTATTTGAAATATAAACCGTGACTTGTATTCGAATAAATACAGTAATTTAAAAATTAAACATTTCCATTTATCATTAAAAGCCATGAATTACACTTAATACCACTGATAGGCTTAATAAAATGATAAATAAAATAATGGAACGCCATAAATGTGCGTTTTTGTTTTTTTTCTATTACAAATTAACTAATTAACTATGATGATCAGAGACGAGATATTCGTGTCATAATTATTTTTTATAAAATAGACATATTCCATAAATAAAAAGTAAATAAAATGTTAAAGGACGCTCGTAAATCCGACTTAGCAACGCACGAACGTCCATGATTGATGTTTTACCAACAATATTCAACAGGTAAAAAATATAGGAAATATGGAACGTTCAGGGCTGAGTGTTACATTTTTAATGAATCATCGACTGACCACTGTCCACTGGTCATAATATAAAAAAGACAACAAAGGGGGGTTCTGTAGGTTCGTGTAGAGATGAAACGGTGATAAACAGAAGGTGGGATGACGAAGGTTGGGATTGTTTTACGACTTTGACCATGAGGGGACCCCGTGATCCCGGACACACACGCCAGCATGTTATTGTGCACGTGGCTTATTATACACCCATTTAGCCTTTGTTCGTGTTATGAGGAAAGCGCAATTGCTACCTGACATGCGATGCTAACATCAAGTTGATTGGAATAATTTTGACTGCAACTTAATTGGATTTGGTTTTGGTGTTAAGTGAATTAAAGGGTGTAAAAGGTGGGGGATTTTATGGGAAATCTTTGGGGTGAGTTGGGAGACAATTTATAATTTTATTGGGTTGGTAGAAAAATTGAATTTTAATTTTATTTTTTTTTTTACGTTTTATCTTGATATCGAAAAAGTAATTTGTTTATTTAAAATGTTTTAGATTTATTTGTGTAAGTAACAAAGGGCTTTTGCTTCCAAAACATGGGAAGTTAATAAATTATTTAGAAATTTAGGCAATAAATACTAGGGTTGTGCCGAATAATCGAGAAATATTCGGTATTCGAGCTGAAATTAGCTATTCGACATTCGGTCGAATATGAAAGTTGAACTATTCGAAAATCGAATATTTGGTCGAATATCAATCTGATTTTCGAATATTCGATCAAATATTCGGACAAATATTCAATCAATAGATGTAACTAATAAAATTTCTTGTTTCTTTTACCTAATTTCAAAACAACAAATTCCATTACCGTAAACATGTTCTACATCATTCTAAACTCAAATTAATAACTGTTCACGTTTAAAATCGATCAAATCTAAATGTCAAATGAGTCAGTTTTCAGCAATTTTAACTAGCTGCAAAAAATGGAATTTCAAGTGGGAGAAAATGGCAACTGTGGCAAACCAGATTCCAGTTTTACACTCATTTGCACATGATCAAAAAAACTTGATTTACCAAGTTCTTCTTACCAACTTTAGTAAATTTGTTGGTATGTTAGACTATCAGCTTCCTACATAATTCACAGGATGTTACCAAGTTTGCCACAAAGCACTGACAATTCTAAGCACAGGCAACACAGGCAGTTGCCTGTGGCCTCACTCTCTGGGGACCTTGCTTTATTTCAGGTTTATACAAAGTACATTTATTTATTTCTACAATGGTTTATGTACAGTGGCAATGACATATCATACAAATTGTATGATACATCATTGTCGCTGTATCTAAACTTAAATTTAAAATCTGTGTTTTTGTTTTTTGTTTTCTTATGTTGACAGAAATTTTAGTATTTCAAATGTCAGCAAACAAATTTTTGTCAGACTAGATAATATAATTAACGGGCTTTGCATCGAAAACTAGCTTATGGCCTCATAGGTGCCTTATTATTGGTGGAGATTACGCGGCCTATACACAATTTTACACATGTCGCACCTCTGTTGCTGCCTAAACGAGGGTGAGGCTTATACAAAAAATTAGTTAAATTGGGTTAAATAGGTTAATACCTTGGGTGTGGCCCTAGTGCCGGATTAAGCCTGCACGGGGCCTGTAGCAAATATTACAAGAGGCCCTAGGTTTTGTATGATAATAAAATAAAATAAATTCAAGTTAAATTGGCTAACAGTCTAACTTAGGTGTGGGACTCCCAAAAGTGCGGGGCTCGTAGCATTTGCTACTTCTGCTATATAGCTAATCCGGCCCTGTGTGGCCCATTCAAATAAAATTTAAATAATAAGGCCAAACACGCGGCTTATACGGGGGTGCGGCCTTTCCATAGGGGGAACCTATGTGCGCTAAAATACAGTACTATTGTGTCTAGATTTCATTATTCTATATGCATATACCTATAAAAGGCCATTTTTGATGACTTGCCACAGACACTTTAATTGCTAGTTATACTTCTAAAGTTATTGCAACTTTAGTTACACAATTGCTTTAGATATATTAAACGAATATTTTTACCTGTATGTATATATGTATGTTTCTTCATATCTGACTTCTGATGAAACCTCTTTCCGCAATACTGGCACGGGTATGGTCTAGTGTCTGAATGAATTAATAGGTGAGTGCTCAATGTTGATGATCGTTTGAAACTTTTCCCACATTGTTTGCAAGTAAATGTACGTGTTGTTCCATGTGTTGCTTTATGTTGATCCAGACTGGCTGCATGACCAAAAGTCTTATTGCAATCCTGACATGCAAAAGGTCTTTGTCCATTATGCGATCGTCTGGCATGTACTTCAAGTCCATGTGCTGTACTAAAAGCCTTATGACATCTCACACATGCAAAGAAATCAGCACCAGGTGTTGTTGTATCTGCTAATAGTGGTGATTTTGTCTCTTGGTATTGTGGAGACAAATCCTGTACTAAGGCATCATCTCTTCTAGTCTGATTTTCATTATCTGAACACATTTCCATACTTTCTTGGATTTTAGTGACGTCATGTTCTGAAGATGCTGCATCAGCTTCATCTTCCATGGCTTTTGCCGGTGACCATATCTTTGGTTGTGATTTGATGCTCAGATTTAAAGGGCCGGAAGTGTCTTGATTTGTTGAAATGCTGGATGGATTGTT
>JAQFZN010002015.1:0-12901 GCA_034687075.1 Geophilus carpophagus | reverse complement strand
CATCTCCTATTACATCATATACTAACTCCATCTATTGACTACTTATATTATTAATACATAAAACCATACAACAAATATTCTTAGGTGAAATTTCGAAAAGAGCTGACATTCCTGTGTCCAAATCAACATTATCAAGGCTTGTAAAAAAAATCCAGTTTCTTTGTTTACAAGAAGAGAAAAACAACTCTTGCCTTAACAAAAATGCACAAACTGAAGAGATTGAAATGGGCCAAGGAAATGATGTCATGGAAAAAAATTGGAAAAGAAGTTTAATTTGGATGAGCCAGATGGTTGGCAATACTACTGGCATGATTTGGCAGAATGAACAACTGTACTCCAAGCGTCAACAAGGTAATGGTTCCTGCTTGGTATGGACAGCATTTGAATGGCATGGCAAGACCAATTTTGCATTTGTTAATGGACAGATTAATGCGTTAGCATATCAAGCCATGTTTGACACTCATCTTCTGTCATTTGGAGAAAAAATTGGTGGGCTACGATCGATATACCAACAAGACAATGCACCCATCCAAAATGCAAAATCAACTTTTGAATGGTTTCTAGACAACTGGGTTCAAGTTATAGACTGGCCTCCATGCAGTCCTGTTTTGAACCCTATTGAAAACCTTTGGGGGATGCTAGCTAGAACTGTTTATGTTGCAGGAAAGCGGTACTCTTCTATACAGAAACTAAAAAATGCCATAATAGATGAATAGGAAAAAAGTGAGAAAAAATGTATGGAAAACTTAATCAAATCGATGCCTAATACAGTATATGATGTAATAATGTGTAAAGGAGGATATATTGGTCACTAGTCAATTTCTTATATCATTTTTCAATTAAGAAAGCATGCTGTGTGACAGCTTTTTGGACATACGTCCTGAGGTCGTCACGGGACCTAACACTCCTACTCGTAAAGTGTATCAGGAGGCCCCGCCTCCCGATCATGTGACTTCGTGAGCCACATTACCAAGGCTCACTCAGTCCCTTGTTGGATACAGGACAGAGCACAGCTCAGTTCTGCCTTCTAACACTTCCAGGACTTATATAGCACTTAAGAGGGATGAGTCTCTCTGTGCTGGTCTCATGGCCTATCGAGGGTGGTTACTTGAGATTTTCCAGTAACTAAACGTTAGGCACTTGATCGGCTTGAGTTTCGTGGCAGCGTGCCACGTTTCTAGTTTTACTTCATCATGGCTCATCACCATGTGGTGAGACATGGGCAACTGGATTCAGGATGGCGCTGACTCTGTCAGCAATGTGACATGAGAGGTAAGGTGACCAAGAGGCCACATTACTTTGGATATCAATAAACATCTGTGTCTTGAGAAAGTTTTGAGTCCAAATTATTCGTGTCCGCCCTTCTTACTGCTTGGTATGATCCAAACATATCAAGTAGTCTGAATGGCAGTCACAGCTGGACTTATATTTATGCAACACCAAAAATCTCAATTTTCTGTGATATTATAAGTAATTTTTAAAATTTTTTCTTGTAATTATAACATATTAATGTCTACAACAGTATTTTCACGCTAAAAATAAAATATGAGTTAATTGTTGTCATTTTTTTATTTTATATCTTATAAAAATTGGGTGGACCTATATTTATGCAACACACCTTATACTACTTGTGTATATTACTTGTGATCATTATTGTGTTCAGTTATATCCAGAGCTTTTTTTGTAAAAAAATAGGTGCCGGTACTCAGTTGAGGGAATTATTTTTTTGGGGTACCAAGACTGTGGGCAAAATGACCTGGACTAAAAAATATGATGACAATTTTTTTTTTTTCTGGTGTAGAAAGAGGTTCCGGTACTCCGTACTGGCGCGTACCGTCACAAGAAAAGCCCTGGTTATATCTTTATATTATACAACAATAATACTTATGTTAATCAAGCTGATTACTTTTATGAAACCTTTGTGAACTTGATAAGGATGACATGGGACATGAACAACGGGCTGGCCTACGGGATAATAATCAGAAGTTTGTTGCCAGCTCAAGTTTTAAAATAAAGCACAATAACCAATGCAAGACAACTCTGGGAAAATATCAAAGCTGATCAAGCAGATGGCAATGGAAAGTAAGAGAAAAGTAAGAGCGAAAATTTTCGAGTTAAAAACAATAAAAAGTGAATCACTGAACAGTTATTTAAACAGGGGTCTAGCAATTTACAACAAATGCAAAGAAAAGGGGGATAATCTGCTCGATGAAGAGCAGCTGAATGATATTTTCAATTTTAGAAAAATGATTGTGATGGCCTAATAAAACCCCTGAAATATGGTGGCGGTAAATTGACTTTGGCAAATATGAGAACCACATTAACTGATGAGGATAAACTGAGGAAACAAAGAAAAAATGAGCCAAACAATATAGAAACAAAACGGAATAAGCTAATAATATTTACGAGAATAATAAAAAAAAGTATGTTAATATGATCATAATACCAATTAAAGAAACAAGTTGATGTTTAAAACTTTAGGATTTCAATCAACCATAAAAGAAATAAAGCAATGTATTCAAAAATATGACTAATTCAGTCAAGCAAAGTGTGGGAAGCATTATCACCAACAAACAACAAAAACTATTTCGAATGGTGACTTGATCTATTCGACAATTGTCATTTACTGTATAAAGAGATGAACATGTTTGGCTAAGAATGTGCAATGTTGAATTACGAACACTTGGTTAAATTAATGAGTTCCATAATTAAGTGATAAAAATCAATGTTAAATGCCGTATTTATCAATTAAATGCAGTCTTACAATAACAAGGCACACTTATAGCATTTACACAACAAAAAATTGAAATGATACAAACCAAAACTAAAAGACGGGATGAAATTCAAGTCAGGGTGACAAGTGTACTCAAAAAATGTGAGCTCAAAATAGCCGTTTGTTTTGCACACACGACATAGGCACAGCCAATAAGCTACTAGCCATTAAATGACATCATGTCTAATGAAGTCAGTAGGGAGCATCCATAGGATGACATTATTACTACAATTCAAAACGAAAGTGAGAAAGTTAAATTTTCAACTGTGTTATACAATATTCATTTTACTAATTCTGGCTGTTTATCTTCGGAATTAATGCAGGTAATAATAGCATAAACGTATAAATAAATAACTATTTCTAGAAAATAGTAGATGAAAATAAATAATTTTATTCAAATACAAACAAGCTTTATAAGAATAAAGGATCAGAAGGTAAAAAAGTTTTACTAACCATTAATTCTACTAGTAAATTACATTTTTAATTACTATTACAACTTTAACTGTAAACAATAATAATGATTCAGCTGATGAGTTTGAAGATTTTTAATTAGAATACAAATAAAACCAAAAAGATAATGGTATAAAAATATTGTTTCCAAATTTAAAAATTGTAAAACTGAAACAAAATTGCCAAGGAAAAATTGTGTTTTTAATGAATTTAAAATGCAATTTTTAAACGACACAAAATTGATTATTTATTTATGGCAAATGGGTCCATGCGCTCCTGATGATGTGGGCCCAGTGCGCTCTGATAAAATGGACTTATTATACAAGACCCAAATATAAACATTTTATAAATATAAATTAGGTCACATTCCTAACTCTCTTGGTTTGATGCACATCTGACATTCCTCGCAGACTTAGATGCTGGGCCAAGGGAAAAGCAGTCTTGCTTCGATGGCACAGTCCTGTCGGTCAACCCAGCAATGGGCAACTCAGCCTGGACCTGTGCCTGAGAGCACTTAAGCGAAGTTCAAACCTTGCAGCGATGCAAAGCAAGGTCCTAGTTAGACTAACCAGCCTAGAACGTTCGGTTGGGTTTTAGAGCAATGCTGACTTGCTTGTAGCAAGCTTCAGACGAACATAGGTCATGGGAGAAGGCTGCGGCAAATAAAGATTTGTCGAACTTAACCATTTCCATGTGTCATTCTTTATTATGCTCTGTCCTCTTGTGTCTCTCCAATGCCCCAAGCTTTGGAGAGATGCGAGAACCGGTCATAATTTTTATTATAATTTTGATTTTGGTATTTTTACCAACTGGTTCAGTGGAATAGTAACAATTTAACAACTGGTTCAGTGGAATAGTCACAATTTAACATTTGAAATAGCCAAAATAAATGAAATTAGCAACTGTTAATATAGAGAAATTTTATTAAATTGAAATATTAAGTAACAAGAAATCTAAGTTTAAGACTTATAAGAAGTTAGCTGCACTCTATGTTATATTAATAGATTACATTCAATGAATATTTTATACTTTGGTTTAATTTTGATTATTACATTAGATTGCCATTCAATAAATAATTCGACTTTTAACGTCCATTACTGGTGAATTGAGTTACACAGCTGGACTGTCCAAGCATATTAATTCCAGTGCATTCATATCTCCCATACTTTTCTGGAGTTTCAGCAAATATAACACTGCTTGTCATATCATCAGAAATAATATCATCTGTCAAAGTGTCATTTTCAAATCGCCATTCTATGGTGATGTTGTTTGGATTGGCTGAAAACTCACAGTTGATGAATACTTTCCCAACTGTATTCACTTCAGTGCTGATTTCACATTCTGGTTTATCTAATTGAAGATAAATAAAAAAATAAATGTTACATAAAAATCAAAGATTTTCTGATGCAACTTTAAATTTTATCCTCATTATTATTTAAATTAAAAACTTACATAAAACGTTAATTGATATATTTTTCTGAGCTTCTCCATGAACATTTGACGCAATGCAAGTATAAACTCCACTCATATCTTTATGTAATCCATCTTTAAAAGTTAATTCAGAGTTTTTGGACACTTGTTTTTCTCCAAACAACCACAAATAAGTTTCTTCTGGATTAGCATCAGCACTGCATTTAATATTTTTTATAACATCACCTTCAATAACATCAATGGCATTGCTTTCTGTTGATAATGCAATATCTTCAGGTGCATCTATAAATATATTAAAATTATTGTTATTACAGACATTTCCACCAAACTGTCGTTATTTTTTATTTAAATCAAAATAAAATTTGCTGATTTAAATCATGAATTAAATCAATCCACCCTGGTTGAGGGACATATGTTGGGATAAAATCATTTGTTATTGTTATTAGTACTCATGTTTATGCTACTACTCTTTAGTTGTTGTTGTATAGAATAAGGGGACATGAATGATAAATTCTATCCCAATTACTACAAATAAACTTTGCTTAACAAAAGGATTTAGTTCAATAAACAAAGTTTATCTTAATTGAATTGAAAAACTTACATAAAACATTAATTGATACATTTTTCTGAGTTTTTCCATGAACATTTGACACAATGCAGGTATAAAGTCCACTCATTTCCTTGCTTAGACCATCTTTAAAGTTCAATTCCGAGTTATTGGACACACACTTTTCTCCAAACAACCATGAATAAGTTCCTTTTGGATCAGCATCAGCACTACATTGAATATTTTTTATTATATCACCTTGAATAACATCAATAACATCATCTTCTGTTGATAATGCAATATTTTCAGGTGCATCTAAAAATAATCAAATTATTATTCAAATAAAGTAATATTATTTTTATTACATATTTTTGACAGAAATTACTTACATTCTACTTGAAATAAAACAGTACTATTAACTCCTCTTCCAATTAAATTTTCAGATGGTTCACAAGTATAATTGGCATCATCAATTTTTCTCTTTAATTTTCCATCAGGCCAATGATTAAAGTTCCACTTAAGTGTACTGGAAACTGAAGCCAAAGTATTCATTTCTGTATTTTCTGGTAGAGCTAGTTCAGTAATTGTGTAGTCTTTATTGAACTCATCTATCCATAATCCATTTTTGAGCCAGAAAATTGAGCACTGAGGTGAGCATTCAACATGACATATTAAACTAACATCTTTATCTGTATCTGACACACCATAAACTGGTGGTAACAATTGTAAAAATGTAGGAGGTGCTGAAAATAAATGTTTTTTTTTAAATTATTTTAAGATTAAATTATATAGATTGAAGTAAATAATTTGAGCCCATACAGACTTCTATGATATATATTAGAGACCTGCAAAGGTCTAAATTTTGTAATTGTGTCCGCCTTGGGCCTGAACCTGAATATCTTTTGAAATATTTTGACTGAACCTGGCCCAGCAGCAATTAAAAATGGATGGGAAAAAAAAACCCAACCTTGTGTCAAAAAGCTATATGACATTATGCCACATCATATTTTTGGGGTTATCATTGCAAAAGGATCATACAAAAGTTTTAAAATTAAATTTGATGAATGAACCTAGAATTTTGTCCCATTCATTTTTTCTATTTTGTCAATAAATAAAAATATTTATAATGAATTGGCTTAAAACTTTATTTGGAATCAATTACACATGTATGCAATGTGTGATTGAAATTTCAATATTTAAAAGTGCTTGGATCACTATAAAATGGCAAAAAATAGGGTGAACCTATATTTTTGTCACTAAGTGTAGTACATTTGATTTTTAAATTATGGACTTGAAGCTTGTATGATTTTAAGTAAATCCCATAAGATTTCTATTAAATAAACACATACTCATTAATGGAACAGTAATTTGAGCAGGTACACCTTCTCCTAATTCATTTGCAACATTGCAAGAAAATTTTAATGGGAGTTTTGTATTGCTTGAATTGATTATTATTCGAGAGCTATCTTTGTGCTCCAATAATCTATTATTGTGGTACCAACTAGAAATAAAATTTTTTTAAAGAATTTATTCTTAATTCAAATTTAATTGAATCTGTTATATTATTAATACTTATATTTTGCTGCAGGAGGATTTCCTAGATCATGTACATCACAAGTTAGAGTAAAAGCTTTTCCTTTAACTATTATTGGTGGATAATAATGCAGATGAGCAGGACTTGGCAAATCTGAAATGAAATTAAAAGTTTTGATAAAATTCTTTAGTACAAGTTTTTGGGTTACAGGTGTAACAATAACCTAAGTTGCATTTGTTGAATTGTGGGTACAAGATGAAATAAATAAACTAATAATCTAAAACTGAAAAGATCTACAAGCTGTAATTTATTCTAACACTACAAGTAATAATATGAGCTAACAATAATAATTAAATGATAATGTTAATACTGATTAAATAATACAATTTAAATATTAAATAATTACGTAAACAAGAAATATATGGAATTAATCAGGAAAATGATCTAATGGTCTTAGCAGGGATCGAGTAGCTGGCATCAGTCTAGGGTTCTAATCTACAAAAGCCAAATAATATCTCAGTTGAGACATTAGTGCAACAAAATAACAGTGAGCTCTCACAAGAGACTTTCAGGTAGAACAACCTCTGCTCAAACTAGAGGCTTTTAGGCAATCGGCCAGTTTAACAGCGATTGCTAACAGCTGATTCAGCGTAACAGCAAATGCAATGATAACAGCAAAAGTGAAATTTCAATGAGGCTAGCAGCCGTATTAGTTAACTCTAGGTAGCACCAATGTTCTAGAAGTCATAAAGCAAGTGTTGTAAATATGTAAAATGATTTTAAATGGTATATACCATTTAAAATCTTTTTGGAACTTCTACGAAAGGTTTGCATCATAATGTTTTGAATCAGGGGCGGATTGAGGCCCAAAATCGGCCCGGGGTATTCGTTTTCAACCGGCCCAGTCTAAACTTTTTTTCACTACTGGCCCACCGGCTCATGCCCGAATGCCCGGTGGGTCAATCCGCCCCTGTTTTGAATAAAATCTATTACATCAAACAAACGAAATCATTTACTGACTAAAACTAATTGCAAACTGTCCTACAAAGTTCTTGCTTTCCAGGGACATCCAATTAATCCAAGCTAATGGTTTCAATTTATGATCAAATTCTATCAAAGCTTTCCTTTTACACAATAAATCATCTTTTTTGATGGTTTTAAGTTGTTTTCTGGTAAATATCATAAGCTAAGTCTGCTTATGGATGGCATTTATCAACAAATCAGATCATTAACAACTCAATATGTAATTGAAAACAGTTTATATCTAATTACGAAATAACACAAAAATTTTTTAATCAATTAAGATGGGATTTAACACCCAAGCTGCTAATCAGAATGTAAATAATGCAGAAATAAATTATATATGATCAAAATAATTTAACTGACTATAAAATATGCAGCGAGTTGGTGTTACAAAGCTGAGTGGACAGTTTTTTTTATCAGGAGCGATATTTGTTTGTCTCAGGGCAAGAACTACTGTTGATGGCCCTGATAGTTTTTACTTCGTTTGAATAAGTGACAATAGATTAAAGGCAATGTCCAGTATGAGGCAATCAAATGAATTTACGACACGATACAATATGAATACTTCAAGTTATGTATTTAAATCAGAAGCAGATTTAATGGCAGGCGCACCAGCACGCACCCTGGGCCCTGACTTCTGAAGGACAATAATTGTTCTAATTAATTAATTAATCAATTTATATTTGATAAGATGAGAAATGAGAGTATGTAACAGTGGCATAACTTAAAAAAAATTCTGCCCCAATGCAAAATGAAAAACAGGGCTCAGAATGAAAAATTTCACAAACCAGAACAGAATTTAGAAATTATTGTGAACTAAAAAATAAATAGTCGCATTGGTAAAAAAAAATGCAAAATATAAAAAAAAAAAAAACGTAAAGATTATTGCCCAAAAAAATTTTCACTAACTGGAACAATTTCTTAAGTAATATCACGATCTGGAACAATATTTTTCAAAATTTAACCATTCCAGTTTGGTCCGGAACAATCTGAGCCCTGATAAAAATGAAAAATGGTTTTTCTATATATTGTTATGTAAGTCTAAAAAAGTTCTCTAGAGTGTGTTTTGGCCCCAGTACACTGCATTGTTCATTGGTATTCAATAAAACAATACGATTATTTGATGTACTTTGATGTAATTGAGGTCCTTGAGACAATGAAGCATGCCAATTGGGTAATCCGCCACTGGCGACTTAGCCTACTAAATGATAGAACACCCAATACACCCCCACCCGAACCAAACCCAAATTCTAAAATTTAGGATTACTTTCTATGAGAGCATTGCATTAGAAAAAAAATTTAAACTTTAATTTTTTCGGGTCTGGGACTTAAAAATTTGTTCCATTTAAATCCCAACTCTGCTCGTAAGTGCAATTGAACAACTTCTGATATTAAAACTTAAAATTTTATTAAACCCATTAAAATTTAATTTTTTCTAAAAATGGTTTCTTCATAAAGATACGCAGCCACATTAATTAGGCAGCTAAATTGCCACATCAGATTTTTTTTAATGTTCAGTGCAATAAAGCGTAAATGCAAACTTATACGAAATGTACTCAGCTTTGAGTAAGGACTGAATTTTTTAAAGCATTTGTACATTAAAAGTTCAGGGGTGGCCAAATGTGTGGGAACATTTTGAGTTTCAGTTTTGCTTAGCGTCTTATTTATAAACAGGATAGGAGTCATATTACTCTCCTGTCATATTACTCTTGGTTTTGATTCTCCACTTGCACAAGTAACTGTGAGGAATGAGTGTGTGCTTTTTTCTCTCTGTATTTTTCCATGTAACAAATTATTTGGCTATACATTCATGTTTCTTGGATTACAATTAACCAACAAAATGTTGTCGTGCCCATGCTTAAAAATTCCTTCTGATATGATCTTACATTTTATTCGTAGTTGTTGTTTATTAGATTCTTCACCCCATCCTACTGAATTTCGAGCTTTACATGAGTAATTTCCGGCATCGAATCGGTCTATTTCGGTTAGAATGTAAATAGGATCAGTAGTACGGTACAGAACTTCTCCTTTGAATAGCCATTTGTAAGCAACAACATCATCTGGATTGGCGGAAATAACATTGCATTCCATTGTCACGTTGAGATTGTCCTGTTCTATCATCATATTTGACGAAAGGACCAGTTGGACTGCTGGTGGGTCTGATAATAAATAATTAAAAAGGGAAATAATTAATTAAAATCCAAATATTCATTTGGATTTTTAAAATTGAAAATTTTAAATTAACTAGCTTTGCGAATATCTAAAACTTGTAAAAATTTTTACTTTGTAAAATATTCAGAATTTTAAAATGTTTAAATTATTTAGATTGAAATTTTTCCAGATTATGAAAATTTCTATTTATGATTATTACCAAATTATATAATTTTGAAATTTTCCGGTTTTAAAATTTTCTAAAATCTGAAATTTTACAGATTTCTAAATTGTCCAGAATTTAAAATTTTTAGTTTTTAAAATTGTTTGAATTGTCCAGAATTTAAAATTTTTAGTTTTTAAAATTGTTTGAATTGCCCAGATGTTTTAATTTTTTTTAATTCGACCAGAATTTGCAATTTAACTTTGTAAACTTTTCCAGATTATAAGATTATCCTGACTGCATTACATTTTACTAATTTTACATTTCCTTAATGTTATATTTTTTACTTACGAATTATTTCCACAAGCAAGTTAGTACTTGACACACCAGATCCAGCTGAGTTAGTCAACTCACAGGAATAATTCCCTTGATGAAAATGCCTCACTTGCTCCACATGTAACACAGTATCATTTCCAGATGAGCTTTTAATAATTTCTCCATTTTTATTCCACACTATTTTACTCAAATTTTTAGGATTTCCATCAAATTCACAACTCAAATTCAATTCCTCACTGAAATTTTTCACAATAACTCCATTTGGTTTCAACACAACTCGAGGCACATCTTTAAAAAACAAAAGTAATTCAAATTATATTTTATTTTAAAGGGTTATTCACTGCACCAATTCAAATCTCACAAGTGATTATCACCAGTTACTCTTATTACGTTAACTGTATGTGCAAGAAATTTTATCGACACAAATAAATGGTCAATTACAGGTCAAACCTCATTTTAGAAAAATCTTAACCAGCACTTAACACCCAGGAATAGAGATGTGCACTGATCAAGCCGGATGGCTTTTTTTACCTTTGACCCTTGAAAACACAATTGATAAATTAATAACAGCAGCTTAGGTCAACGATGAAAATCTCCAAGCCAAGTTTCGTTACATTATACTCTAGATGGGGAGTGAAATTAATGAAATCCTTGATTCTAGTTGGCTGGTAGTTGACTACAGTATACAAATGTTTGCTGATGAGTAGGGGAGAAATAAATATTCACCCTTTAATGCAATACAATCAGTGCCACTTTAACTATTTGGCCAATAGAGGTGCAGCCCTAGAGCGCCATGTGCAGAGGGGCGCTCCAGCCATCACCATTCGCGGTGCAATAAAAAATATTGCAAAACAAAGTATTATAAATAAAAATTTTTACCAACACCAAAAAACAATATTCTGATGTGACAATATAAATAAGTTAATGTTTTAATTATCAAAACGAGAGCCTGATATTCTTAGCCCAGGGCACTGAAATGTGTTAAGACGGCTCTGAATACAATGGTAATAATCACTGCAATGAACACCCCAATCGATTTATTTTAAAATAAATATTTCTTTACGCACTTACAGTGCACATCCAATAGATGCGATGCTTCGAGCGATTCCTCTAACCGATCAGCCATAGGTAAATTTTTACCTCGACATCTCATTCGAATTTGATTGTCATGTTTCGAAGGTAGAAAAGTGTATGTGGAACGTGTTGTGAACGTGCCATCATCTTCCTTTTCACTTATCACATTTTCCCCTTCATCAGCCATCATTGGCACCATGTTAGTTCTATTGAACCATTTAATGGATGCTGCAACCATCGCCGACCCTTTGACAGTGCAAGTGAGTGTTGCATTAACGCCTTCAACGATCGGTTGATTCGGTAGAATCATGTCGATGGAAATGGAGTGAGCTGGAACAGAAAATTGTGCAATCTAATAAATTGATTGCTGATATTGTTTCAGTAGTTTACTTACATCTTCTTACGAAGATGAAGATGAAAAGGATGTGAGTGTAGAAAGAGGCCATTTGTAGCAGGATTCTGTACATTTTAAAATTGATTTTTTCGGATCATGTAGGAAAGAAATTCTTACATCTTCACTGCATCACATGTGATTGCATCACTGGCTATGAGCGCACTCTGTTGATAAAATTAAAAGTGCTTTGAATGTCTCATTTAATTCGCTAGAGGTAAGATAGCAGTGCAAGAAGAATAAATTTTTATGAAATATAATTACAATACCAGATATTCTAGGAATTGTTTGTTATGATGGTTGGTTAAGGAAAGTAAATTAGAGTTAATGTCGTGGAAATTGTGAAGAGACACCTGGTTGTTAGGGTAACTAGGAGATTAACCTCACTCTTTTCATTGATTAAAAGTCACCCAAAGGAATTGGAGACTTCAAGATCTTCACAGGCGTAAAAAAATTGGGAAACGCTGCACTAGATCTCTATTTAACAGCCCCTTTAATCTCCCCAGTCTGAATAAACTCTGACCAAACAAACACAAATCAATCTGTTCTGATTTAGTGCAAACTAACTTTAAACATATTCACTACTGATAGAGTAACCACTACTAAAAATAGAGTACCCACTATTGACTGAGGAACCACTAATGGAAACAAAGTAGCATCAGTACAGTAACATATGACTAAGATGGAAATGCAAAACGAGCATGCCACCATTAAAAAAATATTAGCCAATAAGCTCATTAGTACTGATAAAAATTTGACAATCTAATTACCGACTCCCCAAGCCTACCGACAGTTAGTTCTGTCTTGGCGCCAAGTGAGTTAAGTTCCACCTGGAATGTGTTGTAATGTCTGATAACTTGCCATAATACCTTGATACAGATGCAAGCTTTTTCAAATACTCTATTGCAAAGCCAACTCACAAGTGACACCAGTGCATAAGGTTTCTTACAGTGTGACCGCCCACCGTGTCACCGGCACGATGGGAGTCACAAGAGACAGAGAGAAGCCCCCGAGGCTAATAGTCCTGG
>JAQFZN010002014.1:0-12904 GCA_034687075.1 Geophilus carpophagus | reverse complement strand
TTTTATATGGCTTAAAATGCTTAAAATTGTTAAACACATCAAGAAAATCGTTTTTCCCGAAAATTAGAGCACTTTAAGGCAATCGGGAAGGTCCCGGATATTCCTTTCCCTACTTATGATATATCAAACTCAAGTGTGACATAGCTTTGTTCAAGATCTTGGGATTGAGCAGTATTTAGCTCTGGTAGCTTCTGTGCCACAGCTAGCTACTTCTTACTAGTTTGCATGGTTAAGTGCGTTGCTAGTAAGCACTCACTGTATTTTTGATGAGCCACCTATCACTTACACTGCAGATTAATGCAAGGTAGTGATAAGCAGTAACTTGGGTAAATTCTAGTTACTACATATATTTCCCTATGGAAATATATGTTGTAAACTGTTAAAGATGAAACAGGTGTTTCCTGTGTTTATCAAGTGTGTGCAGCTTTTCTTCTAATTAATTCTTATTTATTATTACAGGCCATTTCTTGATTTCATTGTGATGCTTTTGGAACTCAAGAAACCCTAAGAATCTCTTAAAATTAGTGCATGTAATTATTAATATCTTTGTTATTATCTTATTATTAGAATTAAGTTTAATTATTGACTTGTAATCAGTTTGAGTTTACCTTAATTTGTAGTAAATAGGATTAGATATTATTTTACAATATTGCGTCATTGTAATTCTAGTTTTTGTCATTATTTTATATCTTTTATACTGTTTTAGTGTAACAGAAAGATGTTACAACTAAGCATGTGCAAAGCTAAATTTTGTGCCAATTCTCATCAGTTGTATAAAAGCATTTGTAATAATGCAATATCAATTTTGTTGCTAAATGTAATTGAAAGCATACAACATACACACAAATCAGGGTTTTATGGAAATATGAAATATTAAGTATTACTTATGACAATAAGTTTTTAATATTCTATTTTCTTTTTCATTATATTTTACAATAAAATATTTATTCATCACTATAAATTATTTAAGTAAATATATACAGGTTTTTAGTTATAGATGAAGTGGTTCATATTGTGAGGATTTTTTGTATTGAAAGTGAATAAAAATAACTTCACACAGAAACACAATGATGTGTGAGAGTTGGAATCAGTTGAGCCAAGGCTTGTATAATGCTTAATAAGTAAATGAGATGTTTATTTCAGACTTATGAGAAATAATATACATCAGGGTTGATAATCAGATGTGCACGATCAGCTTGTGTGAAAGGCTGCATCAGAAGTGAAAGTAATCATACAGATCATGGTGGTCTTATACTGTATAGCCACTCTTAATGACATCACATGATGGACGTTTTTAAAAATCATACTCATTGTTTAAGCTCTTAGCTGTGGCACGCAACTTGCATGCAGGCTTTACATCCTGTCCATCATCATAATACAAAAGAACAATATAATATTATTATAAAATCTTAAATCCTAACAATAATCATAATAATAATAATTATAATATTTATTAATCCTTTCAGGTGATATTAGATCACCACAAATGGCGGAACAATTAATGAATATATATTATGGAACACAAGAATATTTTTACATACACTTAGAATTGGTTTTTACTCAAAAAGTAACATATACAGTCCAAATCCATGATTGGTGCTGATTATGGCATAAAACTAGAAAAATATGAAAGACAAAGCGCGAGAACCCGGATATGAATTTTGCTTAGTCTCTCACACCAGTGCTAACATTAATCAAGTATAAATATAAACTCTGTATTTGAGATTAGGAATTGTTATCATCAACAGACAAAAAATACACTATAATACCCCATCTTTGATAAAACAATTCAAAAATGGAAAAAATATACACTTTAACAATTTATGCCCAATAAACCAATATTACATGAAAATTTAGACGCACTCAAACTTTTGGTCATCTTGTCAGCCTCTTGATCAGTACTGTTCACATGTATGATTTCTATCCCAGCTCCTTCTATGTAGAGCCTAACAAAATGGTACCTGTGATTAAGGTACTTAGTCCTGGTTTTTTGGATTTGTATTCACATCAAACAGGGTTTTAACTGAGTTACAGTTGGTCATATTGTATCGCTCTAATATCTCTTCAATATAATTTCTTTGACTAACCTCCATCACTTCCTTTTCTTGTTTGATTTCCATGCCTAATAAATTTTTCAAATCATCCATGACAGCCCAATCAACTTTTTATTTTATTTTAGATACTAACTCATCCTCTAAAATAATACTTGAACTGACCAACACACTGTTGTCAACATAAATTCTCAGTAGCATAAACTAATCATCATGGATAAAATAAAGACAGGGGTTGTCTGGCAATTGCACAAACTCGATCCTAACTAATAAGTTATGCAAAGTTGCATTCCAGCATTTCCCAGCCTGCTTTAGGCCGTAGATGCTCCTTCTCAGTCTAAAAACCTCATTTGGATTGTTCACTTTTACCTCTTCTGAAATTTGCAGGTATAATTCTTCTTTAATTTCCCCATGTAGAAACACTGTTCTGACGTCATGTTGTCTTATATTATAACCAAATTCAATTTGGCAGCAACATTAAATAGTCCCCTCAGGGTTTCCCCTCTAAACATTAAATACAGGGGCAAATGTATCCACATAGTCCACACCTGATTTTTGGCCGCAGCCAATCACCACCAGTCTAACCTTAAATTTGACCTCACTATTTATCATATCCTGTTTAATTCTAAAAACCCATTTTCCTTTAATTTTTCTCATACACAGAGGTAAGTGTGTTCTTTCCCAAACTCCGTGCCTCTCCATTGAATCAAGTTTGAGGTTAATAGCTTTCCTCCATTCTAAAGAATGTTCTGACTCAATGGCTTCCCAGTAATTACTGGGAGTATCAGCCAGTTCACCAGCAAGAAGAACTTGCTGTCACTCTTTTATTTATGCTAAGTCTCACTGCCGCTTGCATACTTTCCTTTGGTCTACCTTTACAAATAATTACATCTCCTAACTCGTCATGTTCATTAATTTGCAGTTGCATGTCATCTGTTGCGTCATGTGACGTTGCTGGTATAGCATCAACGAGAATATTATCGTCTACATTGGTATAGTCAACTTTTTCCATTGAATGTTGCCAGGTTTGGCAACAATTGCATCTCCTATGTATATACTGATATAAAAGGATATAGAGTTTATATAGTCTGCAAAAACACAGGAAGTGTTTGACATGATCAAGAACATGTTGACAGATGTGAAAGTTATTCTCTTACCGAATTTGAATCTACCATTTGTTTTGCATGTAGATGCTAGTGGTGTAGGTATAAGCAAGGCATTGTTGCAGGAGCAGTTCATTCCATGTATATTTATCAGCATGAAGTTAAAAGTCAATGACCTAAAATGTTTAGCTGTAGTCTGGACTATAAGAAAGTTCTTAAGATAAACCATGATTGGATTGACCACGATTGATTGACCACAATTGATCGACTTAGTAAAATTTAACATGAACTAAGAAAACTGAATAACTAATTTAACTTAGATTTAACACCTAATTTTAACTATATTTTTTATCTTTTTTTATCGTTACATGCAAAAGAAAAGTAAAGAAAAAAATCTAAATTCGTTGTGGTGTTACCAAAATACCATCTTGGTGATGCCAGTAATTAAAGACAGATGGTGTTAAGGTTCCCCCCTTTGCTAAATTAGTATGCATGGATTTTGACCAATTACCAGCTTGAGATATCATGTGACCATGGAACCAAGTTTACCTCGTTGAGAGCGACACAACTAGATTTCAGTGGCATCTCAGGATCAAACCAGAAATAATTTATATTTTTTTTGGGCTCTTCGATCTGGTTGTCATGCATTTTGCATTTTACAGTGATTTATCTCTAAAGAGGAAATTCCTTCAAGATAAATGTGTCTTATTTGAGTTTCTGATTTCTTTATTGTTAATGTTGAATGTTGTATTGTTTTAGCGAGTTAGCTAAAACAATATATGTATAATTATTAGTTAATTCAATTCATATCTAGCAATTATAATTTTATTGTATGATTTAATATAGATTAAATTCTGTGTTCTGTTTAAGCCAATCCTTGTGTCAGTTAATAGCAGAAAAAACCTGAAGTAGGTAGCGAGCGCCAAAAGGTGCAAGAGCATTCAGGCGTGTTATTTCAATAATAAGATAATTGTGGGTCTGTCCAAACCAATTGAGAGACTATGCAGTTTAAAGTTAAGTAAATATTTTAAAAAGTATTTTCTTTTGAGCCAATTTCGTAATTTCACTACGATAATTTGGGTCCTGTCCTAATCTTTTTTTTGAGTCAATTTTGTGTTTATATTGAGAAAATTGATTTTCGTAGTTTTACTGTGTTTAAATTAGAGATTGTCCTTGTTTTGTTTAAGGTTGTGAAAATTTTCTGTGTTTTTGTGTTAGCAGTCCTAACTTTGAAAAAGTACTGCCAAATTCAAATGATAATAAGGCAATTTTGTGAATTTATTTTCATGTAGACAAACTGTGAATTTATTAAACACAGTTAAATTTTTTTATATTGAGATTTTGTGTATGTAAATTAGGTTGCACAAATTGTGTATTTGTTCAGTGTCATTGATAGTTTCCATAAAGATATAATATTTTGATTTTTGCAAATTTGCTTTGGCAAAATTGGAATTGTATTTTGATTTTAGGCCTAGCTCATTTTGAGCAGAAAAAGATTCTACAATTTATATCATCAATGTTTTGAAAGAAATTTGACAATTTAATGCAATTTGGAAGGATTGGATTGTTTTTGTGAAAAAGTAATATTTGGAGATTTTATATAAAAAATGGGTATTGAAGTCATCCAAGACTTTATACAGGCAGCCAAAGCTGTAGGTGCCTCAAATCAGGAACTATTAGCACAGTTTGTTCCTATGCAGTTAACTAAAGTTGCATTTTCTTTGTTTAATTCAATGACATTAGGGACATGGGAAGATTTTGTGGATAAATTCATACGACTGTATGGCAAGTTGACCGCCAGACTGACTCAAGAATGACATACCTTGAAGCAGTTGCAGCATGAAGATATAAGAATTTATGCCAGAAGAACAAAAGTTCTTTTTACTTCTTTACCTACCAAAATGGGCGATAGTGCCGAATACCAACAGTTTTTACGTGGTTTGATGGTAACATCAAAGAGAGTACTCATTGACCTTAGAGTACCAAGAGAAAACTTGTTTAACAAATTGTATAATTATTTTAATGATCATTACGAAGAGGTCAACGAGCATTGCTATTCTTTGTTGACAGAAGAGGAATGGGTTCTCCATGACAAAAAACCACAAGAACAAGACCAAAAAGAAAACTTGGTGGAGAAGAAGAAGATGATCAAAACAAAAAATATGAAACCGAGTCCCTATTTGTTGCCAAAAGATAATCAGGCAACACAAAATGAAACATTGAATCCTAGCCACTTTTTGTGCCAGTGACTTCACTCCCAAAAAGTTATTTAACAAAAGTGGCATTGGACAATTCTGAGTTAAAAGACAAAGAACAGAGTGATCCTGAAACTTCCAGTGAAAACTCTGAACAAGTGGAAAAAAATAAGATCCTATTGTACTTGGCTTTTAGACAAAAGACATTACAAAAGCTTCATCCGAGGTTTAAAGCTAAAAACCAGAATAATTCCTTCAAGAAGGAGTCTGATAATAAAAACGATAAAAGAGATATTGCATCGGTAGAGCAGACACCAGAAAACAGCTTGTGTCGCAGGTGTGATAAAATTGGATACTGGGCAAGAGATTGCCCAGAGGACAAATTTAAGGTTTGAACCTTAAAGAAGATGATGTTGGAAATGCAGGAACTAATAACAAAAAACTCGCAGAAGCAAACTCGGAACTATATGAATTTCAATTTTTTATGTGGTGTAGTGTCCCTGAAGTTAAGAGAGGGGCAGTTATTAAAAGATCTTAGATTGACAACAAACACCTTTACAAAACAACAGATAGATGCAATGTGGGCTCAAATAAAAATACCAGAGTTGATAAGAACACAATGTCTGAGTTTTGAAGGAATAGGAAGTCAAGATGAATTAATTCCATCAAAAGGACCAGCACATATATGAAATAATTATTTTTCGAGTGACATTCAGAAAGTTAAAGAAGAACAGCATGAGAATAAAATTGATGTTCCTTTTAATGATCAAAGAATAGGGACACAGTTGGGTCAGTTGAAAATTCCAAAAGACTCATGTGATTCACCCGTAATAGAAGATGCTTGTGAAACTTATGATACCGAGCAATTGTTTTAAATCTCCGATATGAGCAGTGATGAATCTTTACTTTTAATAAAAGTTAAGATAAATAAAGAAAATACGAAGCCAATATTGGATTCTGGTGCAACCAGGTGTTTTGTGTCAGACTGGTTGATTAAAAAGTTGAATTTAGGGAAAAATCTTCAATCGATAAATGAAAATGTCCGAGTTGTGACAGCGGGAGAAAAGTGATATCTATAGGAACAATTTTGATTTATATTTAGTGGCAATATGGCCAGTTATGGCAGCCATTTATTGTTTTGCCTACTTCTTCTGACTTGTTACTGCTCGAAAATGATTTTATGCAGATAGCGAGAATTCAACCGAATCCATTAACTAAATCATGGAATTGAATAGATAATCATAAGATTGCAGTTCCATATGTTTTACAGACACAATTAGGACATAATTACAGTTTCATCCTGGTAAAAATGAAGGTCATTTGAGAGTGATGACAACTAAAGTGATAGAAGACAAAATGGGTTTTGTGAATCTGATGGTGGATGATGCCAAATTACCAATAGATATGGCACTAAAATTAGGACGTCTTTTGAGAAAGTATAGAGAAATTTTCTCAAAACTCCATGGCAGAATGCATTTGGTTAAACACAAAATAAATTTAACCACAAACAAGCTCATACGTGTCAAATACTAAGAAGTCAGCCCCCAGAAGAGAGAAATTTTGACAGCTCTGTGTAGTGAATTAAGAGAGAAAGGTATTGTTATGGATGCTACAGAGAGTATGCTACTAGAATTGTTTTGGTTATCAAATCAGGGAGTGATACCAGATTGTGTTTTGACTTCAGACCACTTAATGCTCATACAAAAGTGGAACCAACTCAAATGCCTACAATGGGAAGCATTTTGATGGAATTGGGCAAATTCAAATGGGTGTCGTCTATTCACCTAGCAAAAGGTTTTTGACAGGTCGAAATGAGAGAACAGGAGAAAGAAAAAACAGCTTTTTACAGCCCTATTGGACGTTTGATGTTTAACGTAGTGCCATTTGGATTGATAAACGTGCCGCATACATTCCAGAAGTTGGTAGAACAAATTCTAGAAGATACACTTCATGATTGTGCATAGGCATATGTAAATGATATAGCAGTAGTGTCTAACAAATACGGAGTTCACCTTAAGCACCTTAACGAAGTATTAGAGATATTAAAGGATCTGGAATGCACTTACATCCAATAAAGATAAAGTTATATAGGAAGAGTTTGTCCTTCTTAGGATATGTTGTAGGATCCGATGGGATTAATATTGATCCCAAGAAGACTAAAGCGATAGTGGAATTTTCACAGCCGCAAAATTTGAAGGAAATACAGCATTTTATGGAGATGATAAATTTTTTTCATCGTATGCTGCTGAACATAGCTACGGTAGCAGTCCCTATATATTAATTGATCAAAAAGGACGTTAAATTCCTGTAGACTGAAGAGAGACAGGTTGCTTTCGATCAGATAAAAAACATTTTGATTGATACAAAAGTCATTCCACTTCCTGACTTAAATAGACCGTTTTTGCTACATGCTGACACTACTGGCATTGGTATAGGAGCTGTGTTGCTACAAGAGCACAAGATAAGGTAAAAAGCAATTAATCCCTTGTATGTTTATCCAAAAATTAAAAATTCACGAGAAGAACTAATCGATTACAAAACTTTAATGTTTGGCGGTTGTTTGGTCGATACAAAAGTTTAAATCTTACTTGAAGTATACAGAATTCTTAGTACAAATGGACCAACAAGCGCTCAAATGGTTAATGCATCTCGAGGAACCAGCCAGAAGATTAGCAAGATGGCAGATGGAGTTGATGTCGGGCAACTTCATCATTGAGTACAAAGCCGGTAAATTCAATTATGTCGCAGATGCATTATCATGTGCACCAGTTAGAAATTCCGACTTGGAACAAGATTCTGGAGACGAGAAACTCAATATTACATATGCTCCTATTGCAAAACAAAAATGGAAATTTAAAAAACATAAAAAGTTACCGACATTTGAGCTAGAAGACTCGTGCATTTCTTATTTTGCTAATGTTTTTAATAGGAGTGAAGAAAAAATTTTATTCATGTTCATTCCTGATTTAGAAGATATTGAAATATTTGAAAGAGGAAATTTTACCAATTGCATTGACTAAGAAAGAAGTTAAAGCGTATAGAAGAAATATGACGTCATATGTTTTGAAGAATGATCTGCTTCTAAAATTTTTCTCTACTATGACAGAAGAAATCGCAGAAAATTCAAGACCCGAATTTCCCCACGACACAGTTCGACATGTCTCGTTTTGTTATCTCAGGGAAGTTTGGAGTGAAAACAGCTCTGCTCCTGGGGTAAGAAATAAGATCAAGAAGAAAGAAGTAGGATCTTCGAACCCCAGAAGATCTCCATCACCTGAATGATATTATTTCTTGGAACATAGAACTTCGAGGAGAGAAGAATATGAGAGGCAGCAAGATGACCGCCGACCTATTGAAGTCACATTTAGAAATCGTAATATTAGAGTAGCAAAAAGATCCACTGCAAGATCAGTTTTTGATCGTTTATCCCTTCTGATCACAGAAAAAAAAGAATATTAGTCGCCGATAATATTTGAGGAACAGGAGTCAATTCAGGGAGATAATGTGGTAATTCCACAGTCTCAACCATCACCTGGAATTGTTTTTGAAGATAATAGATATCAACTGATTATGGAGGCAAGAGAATATGCAAACAACAATGTTGTGGATGTACCAAATTTACTTGGAACCCTGGATGAAGATCAACATTATCAAATGAATATTGCAGATGAGAGAATAATCTCTTTTATTAGTAGTTTAATGTCCAAAGTAATAAGAAGTCGAAATGTTGATGCAAAAGTGTTTCGAACTAAATTAATTGAAATAGTAAAGATTTTATTACATCCAAATCTATTTGTGGACATTAAAAAGGCAATGTTGGTGGTCATTCAAGAGTTAATGGTTGTTGAATTTCAGTTAGGAGAATGGGCCAAGGACATCTAGAGATGCATTCTCCCAGATTTAACTGATTTGCAAATGGCTCTCGAGGAGAGCATGACTGCAGATGGCACAACCCTTCAGGCGTCGGCATACATGAAAAGAGCCAAATTTCACTCAAATTCTAAAAGTAGAAATTCCACACAGGATGTGAATTTGATGCCAAGCATTCACAATAAAGAGGTGACATATTCTTTAATACTGGATTTTTCATTTATGACAAGGGAGACAATCCCATTAGAAGTTCCCAAGAAAGTGCCACCACATTGTCACTTCTCTGTGGAATATGAATAATTTAGAAAATTATATCCGAACATGTCACTCGAGACAGTCACAAAGACTAGGTTTAGGAAGTCGCCTAGGTCATGCAGAGAAGCAATGGATTGGCTGCAGGAGCGAGCAGAACAACTGAAAAATTTTGTCGAGCACTCAAGAATATTGTTTGCAAGGCAGAAGCCAGGCCCAACCACAGCTAAGAAGATCCATTGGCGAGAAGGCAACCCTTGGTCAAAGCTGAAAGTGGTGTGGCTATTCTGTGAGTGAATTTGACATTTCAAGATTGTTTGACATTCAAAATGTTTGCTCCACAAGTTCAAGCAAGACATTTGCAAACACAAAATAGATGGAGGAGGGTGTCACAATCTTCATCTGGTTCAAAGTTTCCAATCTGAGAAAGCAAATTGTTGTTCCTAGACATTCCAGAAAAGAACAAATTGAGAAATGTGAGAAAGAATGGAAACTTCTACCATAAGAGCAACAGGAAATTGTAAGAGTAGAATAACGAAGAGAGTATCTTCTCCTGCAACCTCTACAGAACCTAAAAAATCCATGTTTCATTGATTGTCTCTGCAAGTTATTGAGAAACCTAAATCTTATTGTCCAATAGTGTATGAGGATGTTTCATCAGATAATAGTATTGTGGAAGTTACAAGGACCTAATTAGCAAGGAACTAATGCTGAGTATCCATGATAAAAAATCTCCCTTTTTCGTCCATATCAGATTTTCATGCTGGAAATATATTAACATCAATAAAAACTCACTAAAGGAAAAGAAAAAAAATCTGGATTTAATTCAGAATACCAGGAATTTAGGAAAGTATACTCAACTTAGTCATTGGAGGTAGTTACCAATGCGAGATTTTGCAGATTGTCTAAACTGTGTAGAAAAGCCATAAAATGACTGCAAACCGAGATCAAAAGTAGAGTGACCATCCGTCTCGGATTCTGCGGACAGTCTTAGAACTGAGGTGCAAGTCCCACACAGGGATGCGTCTCAAAAAATGACCTGAATTCATTAACTGTGTCCCACATGTCTCAGATTACACATTTACAGATAATCTTTTTATATTTTTTTTTTGCTTTTAAAATTTTATCCACACAGATGCCCGCCAGCACTAACAATTCAACCACCTGGTCGACATTGACATCCCACCATTCTATGTCCACACCCACCCCACCCATCCTACACCAAATGCTGCATAGACATACAAAACAATTTCAAAATGATGTTTCCAAACGAGATTGAGCAAATCGACAGTTGCTCTATCAAACCACTGCAACCTTTTGCTAAAAATAAAAAAAATAAAAAAATAAAATTAAAATGATGATAGAATAAAGTCAGAATATGACGTATATTGTAAACTTCTCACCTCATTTATCCAATTGAACATCCAGGTCATGTACCAGGACAAACAACTGTATATCAACACAGACCAAACTAGGAAATAATCAAACACATCCTTATGACTATTTACCTCAACACTAACTCATTAAAACTTTTTAGAAACTCTAAAAAAATTAAAAATGGCAACCACCAACAAAATTTAAAGCAAATGTGCTACAACAGACAACCGAGTGCTGTGCATGAACTGCAGGGACAAAGGAACGAGGCTGGCAAAGGAATGAGGCCAGCCAACCAATTTTGGAACCAGTGGGTGCAAATGCACTCATGTCCTGCATCCTACAACTTTAAGAATCGAAGATGGGATGCAAATTGGGCCAAAGTACCCTTGCAAGGGTAAAAGATCTATAAAACGAATGCTCAATACTTCCGACAGCGGGAGCAACAAACAACAGGTGCCAGACCCTAACGCCACCACATCAAAGTTAGTCTTAACAGCCAACTGACAAACAAATTGTCAAACCAAACTTCACAAATCCTTCACCCAAAAAGGCCTGCTCTGAGCCCATTATGGTGGAAGAAGTTATGAAGGATAGAAAAGTTCCCATAACTAATGTGAAAAGAAAGTACATAGCAAATCAAATTTAAGTCTACCCCCGAAAAGGCCTGATTTTCTTTTGGTACACAGAAGCTTCAACAGGAGAAACAGAACAAGAAGTGAAAAGCATCTAAGAACTTTAACGCAATGCTCAAAGGGCATTACGAAATTTAAAACCCTTTTGCCTGCTACTTTGGCATCGACAATAGAGAGACCTGTAGAGTCTTCATACATTCCCTTTATTATCAGAGGTTTCCTATCTTTTTGGGATTCTTATGTAGATTTCTTTTATCTAGGTCGCCATACAAATATGCTCTCTTGACATCTAAATGAAAGTCCAGCCAACCCTTTAATATGACAAGAAGTACAAAGAATAGTCTAATCAAAACATAATTAACTACAGGTTAGAATATCTCGTTATAGTCTACTCCATACTGTTAGCTAAAACCTTATGCTACTAACATTGCACAGAATCTGTGTACAATGTCCTCAGCTTCATATAATATACCCATTTATTACCAACTATGTTAGCCATAGGGGGTTTATCAACTTTCTCGTGTAACTGCTCCTCTATGGCTTGCATTCATTTCTCCTTCTATTAACAGGAATTGTAAATCTTCCTAATGCAAAAATTGACCAAATAGTCTATGTCCTGCATATACCTGTTAAGACAAATACTCCACAAATACCATTAGTGATGAAGCATTTGCCTCAGGTTACCGACCAACAATTAACTACTCCTGTAATTAGAAGATGTTCAACTTGCCAGAGAAAAGCTGTAGTCCTTATCAAGCAGAAGATCGGCACTATCATAGGAAAAAGCAAAAATTACCTCCTGCACTAGTAACACAACATGAATTATCCCAAGCTCAACTAGCAATTACAGTAAAAACAGTAGAGCCTGTATCAATAACATATAATGCTGCAATGCAATCCTTGGACCACGTTAAATGGAAGCAGGCTATGGAAGAGGAACTAAAAGCCAATAAGCAACAAAAAACTTCTTAGTTGAAAGTGATAAAGCAAAAAAGGTGATTTGTTCTAGGTGGATTTATGCGAAGAAAACAGATCAAAAAAGAAACCCAGTGAAGTTTAAGGTTATAATGTAATTAAAGGGGTTAATTATAAAGAGTTTTTTTCTCTGATGGTTAGGTTATCTTCAATAAAAAATCTTTTAGCAATTGCATCAGAATTACATAGTAAAGTATACATGAGACACCCAAAAGAATTTGAGGAAAAGAGAAAAAAGTCCTATGTGTGCTTGCTTAAAAAGGTGGTGATGGATTGCCACAAGCAGGGAGAGAATGGCATGGAGCTCTTGACCAAGCATTAATAGGATAAGGTTTCCAAAGAATGAAGGTGGAACTATGTATTTATATGTTGAAAGTTGCTGAAAATAGAATTACTATTGCAGCAAATGTGAATGATTTATTAGCAACATATAATACATTGAAAATGTT
>JAQFZN010002013.1:0-12911 GCA_034687075.1 Geophilus carpophagus | reverse complement strand
AAATAAAAATAAAAATTAATTATAAAAATTAAAAAATTAAAAACCTAATTTTCGGGCCCCAAAAATTACGGGCCCTACACACGTGCCTAGGTTGCCTAGGCCTTAGTCCGCCCCTGAGTGTATCGTACTTACCCAACTTTAAAACTGCGATAACAATGTCGCCAATATTTACGACTCGCTTCTAGAGCGCTTTTATTAGAACAAGACCAATACAGATTTCCCCTATTATCTTAAATTTACTACAACCAGGTATCAAATATCATCTTACACCTGCTAATTCACCTTAATAGCTAAAATTACTCGATAAATATGCTTTTTTTTATACATTTATTGACGATTTTATTCATTTGTTTGTTTTTATTTATTTCTAGGATCGAGTGAATTAAGTTTCCATTTCAATCTTCTCTTTAGTTTATTTTTATTAACATATCACTGGATTTTGGTGGCCTCACTGCCTAAACCAGGTGAGTCACGCCTGTAAGGATGTTCTTTTGTCATTACTATTCCTTCCTTCCCTTTTATATCTCACCCAGAGGTGGAGGACCTGCAAGCAGTGGCGGACTATCACGCCTTCCTGCTCACCTGGAAGTTTCCTCTGGGTCCGCAAGGTCAATTCGTCGTCCGGTATTGCGAAGCACAATCAACCAACACACTGTGGCAGCACTGCGAAAGAAGGGTTTTCAATCAAACCGATACCGAGCCTAAACGTTTGCCGCCATCTAGTGGAGAAGGATGGCGTTATGGCGCAATGTTGGATGGGTTGCGATTAGGCACGAAGTATGAAGTGTTGGTAACTACTGATGAACAAGACGAAGAGAGGAAGTTTTTATGGCCCGTGAAACCGAGAAATTGGTTGAGTGTTACAACTAAAGGATGTAAGAGCTTATAGAACTTGTGTGATTGGTTATAATTTATTGATATTTTTTTGTTGCTAGTTGTTGCAAGAGTTTCGAGATGTTTACCAGAGTTTACTGAAGTTCTTGTGGACACTGGGCCTTTTTTTAAAGGACGAATTCAAGTTGAAGGTGCAACTGATTCCAGGTGCCATGTTAAAGGTGATCCAGATAACCCAAGAACCCAATATGTTTTCATTATTACTCATGATTTATGTGGAAGTAAACAAGTTAGTAGTAATATTTATACAATTTACACCTTAAAATTGCATTAGAAACCAATTTTTTGTGTATATAAATACTCAGACTGGTCAATTTGTTCAAAACATCATTATCGCCAATGAAAGTCCATCATTAATCACTCATTCATCTCGACGATTCAATCTTATCTGTGACCTACTTCCTGATCCCTTTACCCTACAAACATTGTAAGTAGACCCTTTTTCACTATTAAACTTATAACCTTTGTTATTTACGCGTGACTAAATGCAACAGATCTGATAACATTCATTTCAAATTTCGCTCTAGAATCAACTTGACAAATGGCGCCCCTGAACGGGAAACTGCAAAAACTGATATGATCTTAGATCGCAACGTGGAAGATGCACTTTACCAAACACGAGATGGTACATAATTCATTTAAAAGTATCCATTAAATCAATAATTTGCACTCAAGGTTCCACAATCCCTTTGATATAATAGTTGCATTTGGAAATGAAAACCTGACTGGTTTTAGCTGTTTTAAAAGTTAGTAAAACTGGTTTTAAAGAAATTTTCGAATGATCTGGTTTTACGTTAGTTTTCGATTTTGTTTTAGCTGGGTTTAACATCAGGTTTTATAGAATATAAGTCAAAATCAAAATTTTGCACTGCTAATTCTCCTATTTTCAGTTTTTCCTGACATACTAGTTGTAGGTAAAACAAAAATAAATTAAAATCAGTTTTATTTCATTAATTATTAACAAACTACCTCAAAAATTGCTGTATGGTGCTAGTTGAATCCCGTCTTTCAAAGATGACTGCCACTGCAAACACTAAAAAACCCACGTAAAACCAAAACAAAGGTCTAAAATGACCTATCGGAGATAGTTTTGTTTCAAGCAGGTTTTAATGTATAAAACCAACACCAGGCTAAAACCAAGTGTCCTAAAACCGCTAAAACAATTCTGGTTTTCATTTCTGAATGCAACTAATGTATAAAACCAGCACCAGGCTAAAACCAAGTGACCTAAAACGGCTAGAACAATTCTGGTTTTCATTTCTGAATACAACTAATGTATAAAACCAACACCAAGCTAAAACCAAGTGACCTAAAACCGCTAAAACCATTCCTTCCGAATGCAACTAATGTATATTTTCTTGCACGATCTTGTAATGATCTTGGAAGCAAAATTTTAACATTTTTATTATCTCATTACTTTTTTCTCTCAGACACTGACCTAAGTCCAGTAGTAGCAGCGGGAATGACCATTGTATTTCTAGTGATGGCAGCTGGAGCAGGTTTCGCTTGGGCATCAGTTCGTAGATGGAAAAATCGTGTTACTCAAGAAAATGAGAACCAGGCTATTTTACCAAACGGAGATAACAACTCAGCATCATCACTCTCATCGACACCCCAAATAGGACAAATCTCACTAATGGCACACAGAACTCTGGAACAAATATAGAAATAAATACATTAATCAAATATTGTACAATTATTATTATTTATAGATTTATTTTTCTTTTAATAAATGTAATAAAAACTGGTACGGTAATTTTTCAAACCATTTTTATTTATTCAAACAAACGTAAACAAAACTAAAAAAGAAATTCAAAAAAAGAGATGTCACATGGCAGCTTAAGAAACATTCCCTTCCTCACTAGAAAACTCAAAACAATCCCCATTACTCTAACTCTTATTTACAATAAATGTCACCTTGTTTCCCCAATAATTTTCTTTATTTTTATACTTTTTTCGTTTCCTTCCCTTCCTTTTTCCGCCCCATTGCGTCATCTTCAGTTTATTCTTTTGGAAAGCACTTTGAAAAAATAGATAAATAAATAACAGAAACTGATATTTACTTCTACATGTAAAAAAACCTTTCTCAAAATCATATTTAAGCAACTAGTGACGTCATAAATCATTAATTTACTTTCATCTTGCACCCCGTCAAATCAATTTCTCCCTTTTTGACATCATCATCACCAGTAACCATAGAAACCTTGATAAATGTCACGCGTTTGTCAATTATAAATTTCACCTCCAAGAAAACTTTCTTTCAATCCACCTTCCAGGTGTGACTTGCTTGATTGCCCAGCAATCGCTCAATTTTGCATCCGATTGGAAAATTTTTCACTACAACGAATGCCCTTAGCTATATATAAGCATTCAATTTCATTATATTCAGTTTGTGTGTTATACCAAGCGCACTAGATGAGTATGTTGCGCATGCGCTTTACTTGATTGATGATTCGGACCCATATTTTAGTTATATGAGTGACAGTAATGTTTACTTTTACCCCTTTTCTAATTCTAATTAAAAGTTACTCTTGTTGAGTGTGAGTGATTTGTTTGATGAGTTATTTTCGTCATTTTGTTAATGTGTGTTGAAAATTTCTTACTTTGAATTGAAGGGAAGGGAAGCGAAGGGAATGGGGTCGGCGGCGCTGATGTCGAAAGTGGGATAGAGCAGCGAGTGTCAGATGAACGCTGGTCTACTCACAGACGGACTCGTTGCCATTCTCTACTTCTCTGAAACTGTAAGTAATTTTTAAATTTCTTATTTACACAATTTTCTTTAAAACAGAAATATATTTTGTGTAATTTTTCTGTATTTATTAATACTTTTTTGTGGTAAAATTTCAATGTACTTTTTATATATTTTTATTTATGTCTATTTTAATAACAGGAAAATTATTTTTTCCTGTCACAGTTAATCAGTCCTATAGTATTTTATTTTATTTCTTTACATAATTAGTCCCATTTTATCTTTATGAATGATATTGTGTCAATAACCCATCACAATTAATTAATCACTATAATCCATATTTCAAATTTTATAAATTTTATAAATTTTATAAATTTTATAAATTTTATAAATTTTATAAATTTTATAAATTTTATAAATTTAGAAAATCAATTTTTTTCATATTTCAATTTTTAAATCCAATTAAGATTGTCAGATTGAATTATAATTAAATTAAATCGAAACTACCATTTTTTCTAAATTTATTTCCATAAATGTTAATTAAAATCAAGTAATCATTTTATTTTATCTTCAAATAATACACAGCTTGTAACTACCAAATAAATTGCACAAGTTGCACAAGTGTAGATGCAGTCTTGCAAAAAAAAGAAAAAGAGATTTGGATTTGACGCACATAAACACAAGATGAGTCTGGAAGCGTCGTTGCTAACGACGCTCCTTTACTCTTGCAAGAATATGATACGATAATATCATCATACAAATAATATCTATTAT
Source organism: Geophilus carpophagus (assembly GCA_034687075.1). NCBI lineage: Eukaryota > Metazoa > Arthropoda > Chilopoda > Geophilomorpha > Geophilidae > Geophilus > Geophilus carpophagus. The sequence continues at coordinate 8,554 of JAQFZN010002013.1, read as the reverse complement.
TGTATTGCAACTGAAGCTTAGTTTAATGTCCATTTAACCACTTAAATATCTCAAAATATAAATAAAATTTACTTCAACATTACACAACCCTTTAAATCAGTTCACGCCATACTTAAAAAAACAAAAATCTAAAATTAAATTCAACCGAAACAAAAACAAAATTAATCACATATCCTCATCTCAAGTACCTAAAATAATTCATAAATAAATCCCACTTAGAAAAAAAAACAAACAAATTCAAACCAAGGTTAAAAAAATAAAAATTACATAAAATTTAAATTAAAAACAGTTTATTTCTTCAAACGAGATAATCTAAGATAAACAAACCAAATCACACTCATCAAACCACAGAAACATCACAAAATAACCCTAAAACCATTAAAATTCTCAACATCCACTCTCAAATTCCATTCAAATAAAAAAAATCAAATCTTCCATACTCAAAAATTCATATCTATATTTTCCATCCACGATTTTCAACTGAATGCTCAATGAACCGCACAGTCTCCATCAAATTCACTGCCCACGAGTCCTCAGACTCCTCACACGACCGCCCCCCCAATTGCACCCATCACCCCATTCCATTCCCGACGTTCAATATCGCTTTCTTGCACTCGCTTTCTGTCCATCAATGGATAAGGAGTCGTCACTTTTCTGCCTAGTGGCAATTTAGTCCCCTGAATAACCACAAACAACTCCACTTAACCTCGAATGGGAGACTCTGTCAGGCGACTCCTGGCGTCAAATTGTTACTGGTGATTTAATGTCACCTTATAATTACATCATAATATGGATATGTAGCTAGCTTTCACTTTTAATTAATTTTAATTTGTCTCACTGCGGCCATGATGCAATGTTGCCATTGCTTAAAAACACTCGTAATTGCATCTCACCAGAGGTCAGTGGTGGCGTTTTAATAACACGTAAAGGCTTTTTCTGTTTCGAAAAGTCTTCGTTGGTCAATAAAACAATAAAACTTAAAGGCTTCCCACTTGTTTGTTAGTGGGATTTTAGAGATAAGAGTGTTAGGGTTATTATTAAAAGGTAATGAAGCAAATGGCAGAGGAATCTTTAAAATGTAACAATTTTAACACTGAACGTCGCAGGACACAATTTATTTTTGTTGTTATAACATACTGCAGCTATTATTTACAACAGAAATGTCAATTTATTTTATTTTTTTTATCATATTTTACATTAAAAGAATCTCAAATACTTTCGACAAACCAAATAACATCAAACCCATGCTTCATTCTCACCACAAACCTATTTTTATATTAATTACCCTCTTGAGGCTAAATGAAGTGAAAAAATATATCATCCTATATGCATCACTTAATTTCTTTTTTTAATCTAGATAAATTTAAAGTAAAAAGTTAAAACTACTATTTTAGTCTTTTCTTTATGGGTGTTCTAACTCTTGTAGATCATGATTTAATTAAGAAGTGGTTTCAAACCATATATTAACAAACCTTGGCAATTGCTCCTGTAATAAATTATAAAACCACTCCAAGATATAATTAATATAAGTTTGATGTAACCAGCTCCTTTTAATATCTTCTATTGCCTTACACTTTAACAGTTTTAAAATTGCCTCATTCTAGCTATACTCTGTGTGCACTCAAGAATAGAATCATTGTTTGAAATATGATTGATCCAGCGTCTTCATACACGTGTTGTGATTAGAAAGTAGTACTACGCTATTTCCTGCCATCGTAGACGAAGTAAACACCATTTTGTTTGTTAAAAAGTAAACAAAATTGTATATTTTACAAAAAGTATTGTCATGTGAAATTTTATGATTAAAATAAGCTTTTAATGCCTAAAATACCAAATACATATATTCCAGTCTGTATATTCACAGTAATTACATTTGTTTTTCATAAAATTTAACTCAACTAATTTCTCGTGTAGTAACTTTCTTTTCAGGAAGTTAGTGAAAAGGGCTTGACCAATCATATTTGAGACAATTATTCTATTCTTGAGTGCGCACAGAGTATATGCAACTGTTTAACTAAATATCTGAAATAATAAAAGCCGAAAAGTACACTGAATCTCACTGATAGCAAGCTATGAAACATAAGTAACAAAAGCAATATCTACTGTTATTGTGGTGTATGATAAGACAGATAAATGACCCCTTAGTATGCAAAAATCAATTGCAGTGCACGAATGATGCAAGATGGGTGACATAATAGAAAAGTACATTATAGATAAGAACTAGAGTAAAAAATCCATAATGACAAAATCCTTCAGACCAAGTCCTTGGTAGCATACACTGAATGCAAAGCTCTTTTTTAAGTGCACACAGTTTAAACTTGTTACTAAAATCAATTTTACACACTTTCAACAAAAATACATCAATAAATTAACTTAAGACTTAAAGAGACTACCACATAGTGATGACTAGCAAAAATGAGCTAATCACACAAAATCTTGTCTTCTAACATTCCTCTCCCAGAGCATTCTTGGACATAAAGTGGCCATGTCCAGAAAAGCAATTTGTTTTTAATGATAAGAAAAGTGGTAAATGTCAAGTCCACTTTGAGCATCAGTTTCTAACATAAATTTCTAACTCTTGTAAAACTTTTCTATATTATGTAACTAGAAACCAACTAAATTTTTCACAGTTGATTCATTTAACATTTATATATATCTTAAAACAACTCTTTTAATATCAAATCACTTTAAACTGATAATTTTTCTCTACAACTAAAAGCTTCAGCTCTTAATAATTTATTAAAATCAACAACATTCAACTTTAATTTATCCGATATTAAAAAAGTAGTTTAAAACTGATCTTTTCATGTTTTTCAACATTCAAACAACTTGGCAATTTGTCAAATCATGCACCTAAAGACAGCCCTGATTCCTTCCACCTGATGATGAATAATCACCATAAATTCCATTCATTTGCATGCCACTCTCTTTGATTGACTGCTTTCAATGTCACATCTCCTTACATAAATCTCCATCCATTGCAAGCCAATTTCCCTCCTTTAATCTCTCCTTAATGACCCTATTCTGGTCATCGACATCCCAAATCCCCTCTCCCATCATTCCCTACCTCCCCTTCACATCTTTTAAGGAATTATTTTCCCAGTAACACTTTTTTTTCCTTACCCCATCAAGATTAAACACCAAGACTCATGAATACCATCTCCTCACACCCTCACTAGAGTGTGCTCTCAGCTTCTTTCGTAACCTACGCCATAACCCATGAGTTTGCACCCATTTTTTTGTTCTCTTCGACTTTATTTTATTTTATTTTACTTCCCTTGAGGCTAAGTCTAAAATGTCCAACAAGACAATTTTTTCCTCTTTGCCTTGCACTCTGACCTTACCCAAGAGAGTGGCAATCGGCTACCAGGTGGCGACAAAAGAAAATTGTCTCCTTTTCATTTTGCTACAGACTTATTGGATTAGATGAAGGTGCTTGTGTGTGTTTCTCGTTTCTTTCCCTGTAGGTCGGCTCTCAAATCTTATCCCAGCAGGGATTTTTCCTTCCGCATCACTAGCAAGAGAGAAAAAAATTAGGACAACTGAGAAGAATAGGAAAAGGATGTGTAGTTGCATGTAAAAGATTGAGAAAAAATAAGAGTGAAAGGATTTGAACAGAGAACAAATATGGTATAAGAGATCATTAAAGGAGTAGTGAAGAGAATGATTGATGAAATTGAAAAGTGATTATGATTATTTCTCTTGAGATGTGTTTTAAAAAAAGGAAATAAGATTTAAGGTTGGTAGGATGAAATAGAATTTTTTTTTATAGAAAATAGAGTGGAAAATAATCAAATTATTTTTACATTTTCATGTCAAAAATTGTTTTCAAGTCAATTATGGAGTTATTGGTAATAATATATTCTTTGATATTTTATCTTATGTTTGCAATAGACAAAAATGATGGTTGTTAACAAAATTGTGAGTGAATCAATTGGTTATTCAATTTCAAAATAATAAACAATTCCTTGTTTAACTTTAAGTACATTCCATTACCCTATTATGTGGTTATGTTTGCTCAATGTTCAGCCAATTATTTTGCCAATTTTATTAATTCGATTAGGACTGGATAGTTGAATCAAATTTCAAAATCACTTAAGCAGCAATGTTTAAATGTTTGCAATTACAACTGGGCCAGATTTAGGTATTGCGGGGCCCTAAGCTCAAATTTTTTTGCCCCCTCCCCCGCCCTCCAAATAAAAATAAAAGTTTAATTTTAAAAAATATAAAAAATACACTTATTATTATCTCTTTATATATAATAAATATAAATACATATGCGATAAAGTAAAAAATTACTTACAAAGTTAAAAATATGCACTAAAACTTCTATTCACAAACACTTCTCTAAAGTGGACACCTCCTTACAGTGGACACTTTTGTCCAGACTGGATTTGTTTCCATAGACATCTATATTAAAAATCTTCTATAAAGCGGACACTTCTCTATGATGGACACGAACATTATTTTGAGAGTCTATTTATGTCTTTATATACTTCTATAAGATGGACAAAATTGAAATATATAATAGATATCGCTTATTATTAAAAACACAAATAGCAAAACTCAAAAAAATTCAAAGTTTGAATTTAGTGCAAAAGATTTCAGTTTTGGATCACAGTGATGCACATCTTAAGACTGAGAAATCGCTAAACTTTTTAATTGAGGGCGAATGTCAACAAATGTCAACAACAAACAAAAATTGATAATTATTTTCCTTATATGAATAAAGAATAATTTTTTAAATAAGATTTTAGTTTTTTTCTCTAAGGTGGACACATTGTCTCAGACAGTTGCTGACCGCCTTATAAAAGTTTTACTGTATATTTCTGATTTAAATATATTCATTCACATTCATTCACATTAAATACATTATAACATTTTTTTTACCTGATTGGGGAGAGGAGCTAAACAACTGTTTATTTTGCTTATATGTAAATCTGGCCAAATTATTAAATAGCCAAGTTTAATTATAAATAAACATGTTCTTTTAAGATTCAAATTTATTTATTACAAAAACAGTTAATCATCAAAAATTTTTATATATAGTTTTGTATATGAAGTTACTTAAAATCAAAGTTTTTAATCATCTAGTCCAAGACAAAACCAATCATAAATTTTTCCTTTCTTCCAAGAAATCTCAAAGAAATATTTCATCATTTCTTATGCAAATTGAACTGAACAAAATAATTCCCTCAGTAGCAAGACAACATATATTACATCTTGACTTATTCTTTATAGTGGTCACTCAGTAGCTTAGATTAAAGTATTCCATCTTAATTAAACTGATTACACAGTTTGGTTTGATTAAAATGTCTATTTTGGCACAAGTAATCAATCATTTTAATTAAAAATAATTGAAGTGATTAATATTTTCTAAAAACTTCACATTTAATGATCAAGAAATGGAGATTAAGCCACTGTGACTGGCAAGTTAAAGCTGTTAAACAACAAAATAAAGAACAAAAGTATAATTTAATTTCAAATGCTAGTTCTTGTTCAATTCTATCTTTTCACACAACAAATGTCTTGTCAGCAAAAAGTGTTAGCAATCAATACTAACTCTTTTCCAACGTGTCACAAAACAAATCCTTCTGACATCTTTCAATTGCTTTAAATGAACCATTGTTAAATACTCAAGTTACAGCAATCACTTAAATGTTTAAAAACAAACCGATATTAAATTATCAAGTTTTGGCTGATGTTGTTTTAGTGATAAATTATTTATAGTTTTAAACAGGAAAAATTATTTTCATTTATCCTATTGTTGTTTTGTCCAAACTAAGTAATCGGAGCTAATTCGACCTCATTAAAATCTACTTTTGCTCACACTAAACTAAATCATTAATGACCATTCACTTGAAATCCCTAATGAATCATGTTCCAATGAACATCAGACACAAACAGTCTAATGAAATGCTTTTAAAGTACAAAATGTTCCATATGAATGGAATACTAATTATATACTGTATATTCTAATTTTAATTTCATTGTTAATTCTGTTATAAAAAAAGGGAACCCTTATTTTCACTCATTAAAACCCTAGATTTTCATGAAAAACATCCCATTTTGCCTAGTTCACACTAAAACCACTTTTCTACAAAACCCATCCACTTTTAGAAAATCGTCTATTCACATCTGAACAGGATTTCTACAACTTAATACAAAATGACGACTTTTCTAAAGCTTTACATTTGAGAAGAGTTTTCTAAAACATTATATCAAAACTACAAATAAATCCCCTTTCTGTCATATGACTGGGATAAAAAATGGCACCCACCAACAAATGTGCAATGAAGGTTAAAGTGGAGATAAAATTCACACTTAATGTATGATATGAAGACAAAATACAGTCTAATTTGGCTTCCATTTCTTTTTTATAAGCAGGCTTTAGCTCAAAGCTGAAGCAGCATCCAATTTCAGAGGTAGTTGCTTTAGTAGAAGAGTTTTTTTAAGTTTAAACTAAATATTAGATGTCAATACGTGATAGTTTTGTAGGAAAATCTTCAATTGCTGTTGTTTTCCATTTATGTCACTAGGGAAATTGCCTGCAATAAAGTAATGATTTAAAAAAGTACTCAATTTGTTTGCATCATATTAAAATATTATCTTTGTAGACAAGATAAATATCTTTAAGGCTAGAGTTAGTTCCTTACAAAATAAGAAACAAACAAGTAAATAGCTCTCTTTCAAGTAACTTTTGAGACATTTGTACACATTTGGGACATAAATTCCCATACCAATATGCTAGAAAATAGCAACTGGGTAAAAGAGTATTAATATATTTATGAAATCAGAAGATACATACACAATTGAGATATAAATAATGTATGCATACAAATAAAGTTGCCATTTTTTTCTATTTTTCTTTATATTTTTTATTGAAGGGGGGAGATATAGAAATAGGAATAAACATGAAGAATTGGGCAGCTTTTAATTTAATGAAAAAGAAGGAAAGTCGTCCATCTTGAGACCTTGTTTTGGACAAATCATAGAAGCGTGCTTCATCTTGATGAATTGCAGCAAGGAGTGAGAAGTAGTTTTCGAACAACTCAGTGACAAGTTTCGTACACGAAAATAATGTGAGTAGCAAATGGTGCAGAGTTAAAATAGTGTCAGTATTTGTCATGTTTTGACCAATGTTGAAAACAAATGGCACCAGCCCAACGTTTTGTATCTCTGGGAGTGAACTTTCAGTCTTTAAAATAAAATCATTCATTTTTTTATAATTGATATTCTATTGTCTTTTTTCTACAATGAACCAAAGCTTTTATACAAATTAGATAATCATATGATAAAACCTGAACTGAAGTTTACATAACTGATATGTAGGGCACAGATAATAATCACTAAAAAAGTTCAAATAGGCAAACAAAAAAGACACTAATATACATTACAATAGCAAAATAGGCAAAAAAGCACCAAGATATTACTTATTATTTATTCATTCAAATTCAAAGAACATGATGCAGTTATGGCATTTTAAAAATTGTCCTTCCCAATGTGCTCACATTCGTCAAATTGACGTTGTCACGTTGCTCAACAATAATGACATTGTGATTTGGTTATTTTTTAACCATTAGCCGAAGTCACAACGTCATGTGCATATTGGATTGTTTCATTTTGTCTTCACAAAATGAAACAAATACGTCAAGACTTCACTTTTTAAAGCTGTTCCTGTCTTTTATAGCAAAAGCAAGCTAAAATAAAAGAAAATTTGGGTAAAAATGGAAAAATATCACAAAAAAGGCAATTATAGGCATTAAAAAGCTATATAGACACCAACCCCTGAAATAAACAAAAATAAGCATTATAAAACTTGATCAAAATACAGAGTATTTCCAATATCGTGAAACATATTTACCCAATAAAATCCTACAGTTATCAACTCAAGAAAAAAACAGGCAAAAATGACTTATCTGCACCCTGCTAATATATGTATTGAACTAGAATTGGTGGTATCAGGTGCAGAATATAAAATGGGACCCAACAGGAGAATTTCTTTCCCTTGACAACTAAAACAATATTATCTGCACATTTGCCACAGCCCTCTGTAATACTTATCAGAATAGAGCCCCTTTTTGGCTCGAGCCCTGGTGAGATGGTACCACCTGTATCATTGTAGTTACACCACTACACTGATTGAAACTAGACTGAACTTTACTTCATGAGAAGAGTTTATATGCAGTAGGGGCTGAATTCTGATTGGATAAGAATGCAAGAACAGGATTAGTAAAGGTGTTCGCAAACTTGTAAGAAGTTAATGATGATGAAATAGAAGTGGTATATGTACTAAAGATGAGTCATGTTTAAGAATTGTAGAATAAATCAAGCAATATTGAGTATACACCACTAACCTTGATACATTGTTGATGCAATTGGCCCTAAAGCTGGATTGAACCTAAAGCTAAGTACTCATAAACACTTTTCGATGCTGGAAACCAGTCTGCAAACAAGTTTTCAAAGCAGAAAAAAAGTGATAGTTATAAATTTTATTCCAGGCCTGGAATGTCTGTAAAGCAGACTCTGACTCACAGAAAAATTAACTTTCCAA